>OZ057399.1:123032829-123330329 GCA_964056695.1 Melieria picta | reverse complement strand
GAGTACATCGGGCTTCAGGGTCAAGGCGCCGGCTTTCACGTCGACTATCTAACCACAGCGAAATTATGTTTTGCATTACACACATTTACTTTGGTAGTCATCATTTTTTGCCAACCAACTACAGCAAAAAGAACAAAAACAACAACAAAAAGGATTTAATTACTTTAGCTTCGTGCTAGAGTCCAGTTATTTGCAATTCGTGTGTGCGGGTGCACGCTCGGTCCGTTGCGCTCTGTGTGTGTGTGTGTGTGTCAGCTTTGGCGCATAATATGATGTGATTAATTTAGTTTTGGCGAAACTTTTTGGCAGCACTGGCCAAGGGGTTAATTCATGCCTGCAAAATGTGGCCAATAAAGTTTGTGGCCGAATATTAAACGAGAAGGCGAATGAGATTGAACTAAACTGACCAAATGGTCAATGAGTGCCAACTACCACCTAACGAAAGGACTTTGCATTATTGTTATTAATGTTTCTTAAATTTATTTAACCCTTTCGCTATAGGTTTTTACTGGGGAAAGTTAAAATTTAAAATTTTACGTTTTAGGCTTCTATGTGGTTATATTAGCAACATTCCATAAGACATTTTTTAATTTTTATACTCGGACCCTGTATTTTAGAGTGTTTTTCTATGAGAATAACCACATCGTTGTGGCTGTAATAATTACTTAAACATAAAACTTTTTACGCATAACGAAAATTTGAATATTTCTTCATTTACTTCAGCCAAAATTAAAAAAAAAGAAGCATCTAAATTGAAAGAAAACGTCAAATTAAAAAGTTCTCAAATTTTTTCTGCTTCTTCTTCCTTTATTATGTCAAGATATACCATTACAAAAACGTGTATACTTCTCTTCTTTAAACTTAAATATTCAGTTTATTAATTTCGTATTTTTCCTAAAACTTCAAACAGACCAACAAAAAAATTTATTCTTGCAACCATAGAGGATGCAGACGTCCACAAAGTAGCATGTTGCCATATAGCAACAAAATAGCGAAAGGGTTAACTAAAATTCGAGTTATATTTACTTGCCAATGCCTGACACTTAAACTTGCAATTTTCGTCATTTTTGGTTAGCTACAGCAACGAGTGTGTTGGCTAGATTTTTCAGATTTCACATTTAATCGGTAGCGTCAACATTGATAATTCCAAAGAGTAACAGAAATTGTCTTAGGACCCTCTGGTTCTGCAATAAAAATGATTATAATAGATGTATGTTTTGCATTTCTGCAGATTTTTTTCATTTTTAATGCTGATTGCATACTTTTAGGGATATAAAAATAAATTTTGTCGAAAAATAGGTGTTGAGACCACTTTTCAAATTGAATTATTTTCTGAGATCGCAAGATATCGGAGGATGTAATTACATTATCCGACAAAGAAAGAATGATTTTTAAAATTAAAAAAAATCCAGGAACATACTTTCACATACTTTTTAGATATTTTCCTCTAAGTTTTGCCAATTTTTAGATTTTTAATTTAGAAAAATATTTTAAATTAAAAGTGAAGTAAAAACCTCAGCTTTGCATATTTTGAAAAAACATTAAAAGCGAAAATGGTCACATCATTTCTTAATTTGTATTGAAAGTTTAGCAACTTCTTCCTAACCATGTTTTTGTTACGATTTTTTTACTCAATAGATTAAAAAATAGAAAATATGTATTTAAATTTTTTTGTGAAAATAGTTTCAACTTTGAGCCGCTTTTACACAGACACTAATTAATTTTTAGCACACCTGTTTTGGGGGTTTTGTTAGTTGGAGTTTTACCTTTCAAATTACATCAAAATCGTTAAATTCTGAGACTATTAATTTTTTGAATTTTGTCTATGGAACGAATCATTGTGCAGTGTGCTGGGTTTTTATCGAAAATTAGCTTCATTGTACCAATGCATTGGGCATAACAGGGACCAAGTGAGCAAATGAGTTTAATCCTTTTTCGAGTAAATTTTCCCCTGTGACGCAATCTTTGACTTGAACCTACCACTTGGTGTGTTAAAGAGATGCGTCTCTCAATTCATTCTTCAATCTATGTTTCTTCCAATCTTAAACCCTCTTCTTGCTATTAGAACTAAAGTAATAATTGCCCTGTCTATGCTTGTAATTTGGTCCTTAAATGAGCCCAATTGAGATCAAAAACCAGTTCGTAAGAATATAAACAAATTAAGAAACTTAAAAAACCAGAAGAAGAGAAGACAGATGTAACTGGCCGGGTACGAATGGCCACATATAGACCCTTATTGAGCCTAATTCTCAAGTCGGTCCTTCGTCGAAAACTTGACTGTAGTATCCGGAGGGAAAACCGGTACAGGACGTGAGACGGTTTAGTGTGTTAAAGTCTTATAGTGATGGGGCTAGGATTTTGATGCTTTCTCCTCGTTAAATGTAAAAAAGACCCTTATTGGGTCCTTAGCAATACCAGATGGAGATTCGTTTATGAGTTGTAATAGTAATCCCTTAGAATGTGAGTGCTTTTGGCCAATTTCACAAACGCTTCAGGCTAGTTCGCCAACCTCATGTGCCTCCAAGATTGCCAAGTGTTGTCTTGAGAAGACGGTTCAGAATTAATTTCCTGAAATCTTCATGTTCCTCATACATTCTGCAATTTTAACTATCTATCAATCCTATTTCATAGATACTTTTTTGATCACTGTTCCCAAGAAATGAGCAATCTGATGCCATTATTCCGAGTGTTCTTCAGGGTAATCCGTTCGAATATTGGCGCTCATGCTTTCCACGTTGAGACGATCAGAGAGTTTCTAGCTCGTACTGCGCAGTTGGATAATGGTCTCCCTGTACATATTTTCCTCAGCACCTATGATCTTGATGGGTTCAAGGCAAGAATTTATAACTTCTTTACTCAAAACTCTGCCTTCTAACCTTTAGATCCTCTCAGAACCAAAGCAATGCCTCGCTTTAAAAGGAGTAAGTCCTGCGCGTTTTCTTGTATATTTAAAAAAAAATTTTATGAGCTGACGAAGACGAGAAGGAATAAGAATCATCAACTAATCCTTCTCCTTTAATTTTGGATTTTAATACAACATTGAATGAATTATGGCCACTAGATGTATTTGATCTGGAAGTGGAAGTGGCAAAAAGTCTATAAAGTGGAATCCATTAGCTAACAGACGCAGACCGCACGGTAGGCTTTACCAGACCCGGAGAAAGTGGGTCGAATGGGAGTCTATGCAGCTCAAGTTAAGTTGGAAGGAGCTTAAAGCAGTCCAAGCAGGCCAAGAACAGAATAAGGTGGCGCCCAGTCAAGGTTGATGTTCTATGTCTCAAAATCGTCTATGAGGACAGTTTGAGAAGCCAGTGACTTTTAATTTCCCTGCTACTGTCAACTACCATCTTTTAGTAGGCTACATTTAAATTTTGAGCATGATTCGTCATTTACTTTGGGTTTAACAGTCATTGAAAGCAGACAACTTTGTTAATTTCGACAAAAATGGATTGGACCTTCCAGCTAACCTAACTTTATTTACGCCATTGAATTCAAAACTGTTCTTACTCTCTCTTGGCAGTTGAGTTTTTAAGCTTCTGTGAAGAAATCTGAATTAATCAATAAATAATACGTGACAACTGAGAGCTCGAACTGATTCTCGAACTGAGACTTTGGACTGGTTAGACTCTCAAGCAATCGAAAAATCTTTTAAAGCTTCAGATAAGTTTCGAAATACGAAATGTGATGTTTTTCAAGCTGATGCAAGTGCCAGATAAGAGTTTTCAGCCCGAAATATGGTACAGCCTGGTGCCAGTGTTGTTACTCAGTGTTCTTTGGCTCTGATTTGTTTATGAATGAATGAATGAATGAACGTATGATTGAATTAATTAATGTCAATTCTGGAAAAACCAGCGCGCTACCCGCTGAACTATCGAGGCCGGCCGGTACATTCGTAAGACTCTAAAAAGTATCTTAAACTGAACTCAAGTTTCTCAAGTCTGGGAGATAAGTATTTGTTACAATCGGCAGAGATTTTATGGCACGAAATACGTTTATGAGACCAGTGGCGCACACAGGGGAGGGGTTTTGGGGGTTAAACCCCGCTCCGAAATATTTTTAAGTTAGTACAGAAATTTAATTTATAACTGTCGCATATATATTCAATAATCAATATTCAATCATCAATAACACTACTCGACACATAGAATGCACCTAAAAATAAAAGTGTTTTCTAGACTAACTTTGGGCCGCTGAACACGAAACTGAAGATCAAAAAATTATTGTAAGAAGCGTTTTCGAAAAATCTTCGAAAAACCAGTTTTTTCCCTGTTGTTTCAGTTATGAGCACATATCTCGTAAACGAATCATCCGACTAACACAAGCTGTCCGTCGGTCAGAAGATAATGCCTTAGCTTTCCAGAGAATACATATTGTCCAACTTAGATGAGATTTTGAGAAATTACTGACGGTGAAAGTTGTAAAAAAGTGATTTTTTTGATCATTCGACCGAAAAAAAAAATTTTTTGCCGAGACCCTCCTAATGTTGATATAGGCGTGAATCTAGAGGTAATTTATAGTAACCTGGCATAGTCAGTATTTCATTTTCTGAAAGGACTTTAAAATTTTAAGGACATACACATTTCAAATATTTTTTTAAATATTTGCGGTTGTGCAATGATGAAGATTGGGTATCAGATGAAAGAGAAAAATTGTCTCCTTTTAACTAAATTTTCAATTTTGAAATTTCAGGACCTAAATATGTCAGGTAGGCAAAAAACTTCCATATTTTGGATCTCAGTCTGTAGATTCATGCATCTAAATATTATTCTATTTCAAAGTTCTCAAAAAAGTTAAACAAAATCCTGCGTGCGCCACTGCATGAGACTCAAGACTGGGTTTTTGAGACTCTAAACGTTGTTTCAAAGATTGTGTGGTGTTTAAAACTGCCAGTCAATTATTTTCTTTAAACATTTCTCGGCAAACTTAAATATTCTCATTACATAGAAAATTAGAAATATTCTAATAACAAATTTCTGCTAATAAAAAACTTATAAAAAATTTATGTAAATTTCTATTAATGAAAACATTGCCAAAAATAAACAAAAACCCTTCGCAACCATTTATGATATCAGGTGTACAACTTTGCTTCCGCCGTTTTTCGATAGGTGGCTGTACCGGCTGAGGCTGGTTGAAATACATAGATGGTAATGCCTTTAAAGTGAGTGTGGACAGTGCCTAACGAATTGTCATCGCCGTTTCAGTGACAGTTGTTCTTGTTTTCGTATTATTCACGCTCGAAAATGTCCGTTTATGTGCCCAATTCTCGCCATTTGCGGGAAGTTTTACTTTTCTGTTACAATTCGCAAAAAAATGCAGCTGAAGCGCATCGAATGCTCTCAGAAACTTACGGTGATGCTGCTCTGAGTGAAAGAACGTGTCGGGAGTGGTTTCAACGTTTTAAAAATGGTGATTTCGATGTCGAAGACAAACATGGTGGTGGAAGAGAAAAAACCTTCAAAGATGAACAACGAGCTCTTAAAACCGGGTGAAACCATCACAGGAGATCGCTACCGAACGCAACTGATGCGCCTTAGTCGCGCGCTAAAAGAAAAGCGGCCACAATATCAAGAGCGACATGACAAAGTCATCCTCCAACACGACAATGCTCGGCCTCACGTCGCAAAAGTGGTCAAAAAGTACCTGGAAACGCTGAAATGGGAAGTCTTGCCCCACCCGCCGTATTCCCCAGATGTCGCCCCTTCTGACTTCCACCTATTCCGTTCGATGGCACACGGCCTGGCAGATCAACATTTTCAATCCTTCGAAGAATTGGAAAAATGGATTGCTTCATGGATAGCGTCAAAAGAGGACTCCTTTTTTCGAGCCGGGATCCGAAAATTGCCGGAAAGATGGGAGAAAGTTGTCGCTAGCGACGGACAATACTTTGAATAATACATCTGTAAGCACTTTTTCGCAATAAAGCTTTTAATTTTGGAAAAAAACGGCGGAAGCAAAGTTGTACACCTGATACTTTGAAGCTATTTAGCTGAATTTCCCGCTACTGGGCAGCTTCGTGGTGAAACTAAAAACCTAACGGTACTATTTTTATTCGAAATTTAAAATAAGCATGAACGGCAAACAATCTCGGGCGGCAACATTTGCGCTCGTTGCTATAAATTCGCACGCCTACGAGCGCAATGCAGCGCCAACAGTGCCGGCTGTGCGGCTATGTGTGTGTGTGTGTGTGTGCGTTTGTTGGTTCTATTTTGGTTAAGTGCTTCACACGTACTACAAAAAGTACTTCCGTACACATTGACTCCCTGCGAAGAGCCCACATTAAAATTGGGCTCGTGGGGAATGGACGAACGGTGGAAAGTTGGCGTTGGGAAGCTGTTCGCGGCAACATCACAAACGACACTATGCCATTACGGGGCAAATGTGTGTGTGTGTGTGTGTGGTTGAGTGCGAGTGTGTGAACAACAATGGCGAAAAAGTTGTGGTGGTTGTAGTTGTTGGAATGTGTGCATAGTTGGGCAGTTGCCTGCATCGCTGTAAATGTTACCGCAACTTTTCTCTATGGTTTTGTGTTTTTCTATTTTTTTTGGTTGCTGCCTGTTTTTTGTTGCAATGTTTTTTTCATTTGAGTTTTTATTTTGTTTGTGAATTTTCTTGTTGTTGTTGTGTTCTTTAAAGTTCTTTGTTTTGTTTTTTTTTGTGTTAATATAATAAAATTCATCTTGCACGTAGCGAGCGAACACAATGGGCGAGTTTGTGTGCACTCGGCTCGCTCGCTCACTCTTTCACTCACTAACACGCACACAATGGCAACAAATGCGCTCCATGCGAGTCGCATTTGTGACGGTGAGTACCTTAAAAATAGAGTAAAGCTGAATCGCTGCAATGGCTGCAACAACAGTGCAGCCGCAGCGCGCTGAAATATCACACTGCAAAAACAACAACCGAAAACGGTACCCGAACAACAATAGTGAAAAAAATGCAATAGGCAACAACAACAACAACACTTACCAGTAAATCCATCCGGACACGTACAGTTGTAATAGGCGACGCCATCCACACATGTGCCGCCATTCTGGCACGGCCCCGACCAGCATTCATCCCAATTTGTTTGGCACTGAATTCCCGTGTAGCCGTCGATGCAGTAACACGAGTACGAGCTGCATTCGTTTGCGTGTGTGTGTGTGTGTGTGAGCATGTGGGCGCATCCATGGCGTAATCGTGAGGCAGCACGTTGGCGTGAAAAACATAAACGAAAAGAGACAAGAAAAGAGACAAAAAGTGAGTTAAAAAACAGCTAAAATAAGTAGAAATACAATGAGTTTAAAATAGAATGAAAGCAAATTCTTTTTTCCTGTTTTGTAGCATATCTCTATTTTTTATTATTTTTATTTTTTTGTTTTTATTTTTGTCCTTTTTTTTTGCTAAAACGAGCACTCTGACGGGTTTTTTGTTGGCTTGCCGCACACCCGCATAACAACAACGATCGGACTCATGCGTTGATGGAGCGCCAAAGAAAAAGCTTTACTTTTTATAGTGTGTGTGTGTGTGTAGTTTGTGGCCTGGCCCGTATTTTTTTCGTCTTTCTCTATTTTCTTTTGTTTATTTCAGGAAGTAAGTTTCTGCTAAACATTTAAGTGGGAAGCTTTAAAAATAAGTGTTGCACATTAGCTGCAAGTTGTGAGCGCATTCTTTACACCAACAGGACGCGAGTAAATTTTCGGCGTTGTTGTGTGTTGTTCTATGTGTTTGAATGTGTGTGTGTAAGGTGAACGTGTGGCGAACATGTCGCATACCCAGATGGTATCGAAAACATATGCAGCAGCAGTGAGAACCCGCAAAAAAGTTTGAATGAAAACAGGTGGAGAGAAAAACATGTTTTTATACGAGACGAGCCAATTTAGTGTTTTGTTATTAAAAAAAAAATTTAACTTGGCATTATGATTGTACAAAAACTCACAAAGGAACTTAGCTTATGTAGGAGTAAAACAGGAAGTATCTACTATTTGGTTTCTTGGGCCTTTTGGGCCCTCCGAGTGTACTTGCTGAGAAACTAGCAAGCTGCCTGCCTGACCTAAGCTACTATTTGTCTTTTGACCCATTGCACAGTGATTCGCTTCATAGACAAAATTCAAAAAATTAATAGTCTCAGAATTTAACGATTTTGATTTTGAAAGGCAAAACTCCAACTAAGAAAACCCCGAAAAATCTGTGCAAAAAATTAATTAGTGTCTGTGCAAAAGCGGCTCAAAGTTGAAACGTTTTTCACGAAAAAATTGAAATACATATTTTCTGTTTTTTGTCTATTGAGTA
Organism: Melieria picta; assembly: GCA_964056695.1. Taxonomy (NCBI): domain Eukaryota; kingdom Metazoa; phylum Arthropoda; class Insecta; order Diptera; family Ulidiidae; genus Melieria; species Melieria picta. The sequence goes on along the minus strand of OZ057399.1, from coordinate 123,322,061 downwards.
AAAAAATTGTAAAAATACATGGTTAGCACGAAGTTGCTCAAACTTTCAATATAGATTAAGAAATGATGTGGCCATTTTCGCTTTTAATGTTTTCTCAAAATTTGCAAAGCTGAGGGAGGCTTTTATTTCACTTTTAGTTCAAAATTTTTTTAATTAAAAATCTGAAAATTGGCAAAACTTAGAGGAAAATGTCTAAAACGTATGTGAAAGTATGTTCCTGGATTTTTTTTGTCTATTGAGTAAAAAAATTGTAAAAATACATGGTTAGCACGAAGTTGCTCAAACTTTCAATATAGATTAAGAAATGATGTGGCCATTTTCGCTTTTAATGTTTTCTCAAAATTTGCAAAGCTGAGGCTTTTACTTCACTTTTAATTCAAAATATTTTTTTAGATTAAAAATCTGAAAATTTGCAAAACTCAGAGGAAAATATCTAAAACGTATGTGAAAGTATGTTCCTGGATTTTTTTCAATTTTAAGAAGCATTCTTTCTTTGTCGGATAATGTAATTACATCCTCCGATATCTTCCGATGTCAGAAAATAATTCAATTTCATTTTATCCAAAAAAAATAAAATTTGAAAAAACTGCACAAATGCAAAACATACATCTATTATTATCGTTTTTATTGCAAAACCAGAGGGTCCTAATACAATTTCTGTTACTCTTTGGAATTACGATTATTTATTTAAATTCTTGAGCCTTTCCTCTTTCATTTGATATACATATCGCCATATTCTAAGGAGGTTAAGTATTTTTTATATATTTTACATTTTTTATACCCTTCAAAATTTTGAAGTCCTTTTAAAAGGACAAAGGATGTAGAAATGAAAAACTGAGTACGCAGTATTACTATGTATGGTCTTTAGTTTCACGCCCATATGGATTTTTTCCGGTGTGAAGCATTTTTTTTAATTTTTGTCGCACGGTGTAATGAATAAGTCAGTCAGTCAGTCAGAACAAACAATTTTATTTAAATATCTAACATAGATAAGATTATTTTTAATATTTTTAGAAATGAATTCAAAGCAAATTGAAAAAATGTTACTGTTATCCCCAAAATAATATCCAATAATTTGCAGCGATATCAGCGAGAGTTTGTGTTCTAATATAATTGAAGTCTACGAATTGAACGCGTTTGATCAAAACCCTGTTTCTTTAACAATGGTTAAATAAAATCATGAAGTGATACTCGTAATTTTGTATTTTTCCATAAATATTAAATATTTTTTCTGTAAATATTGATACAAAAATTATTTAACCCGTTTTAAGCTAAAATTGCTCAAAAGTAAACTAGCTCTAGAAGTCTAACAAAGAGGCGTGGTGACTCATGATTTAAATACCAATAAGTATATAGAGACACAGGGTAAAATTCGGGGTCGAAAGGGTTAAAGACTATTAGACTAGAAACTTCTCTGTACTAATCCGTTCACTTAATAAACACATTTTGAAATTATTTTATACAAATCTTTTGTGTTCAGTTGTTGCTTCCAAAGTATTTAGCTCCCTTTTGCAACCATTTTATTTCATCTCTTTCTCTCACTCTCTCGCGCTCTTTCACCTCTAAACCGCAAAGTGCTTAGTTTTAAGTGATAGCATTTTTTCTAGTTGTTGCACTGAAGGCCAGCGCCCGAATTAATGCCACATGTGATGGCCAAAGTATTTTCATTAGTGCCGCTAGACATGCCGCAAAGCGGTTCGAACGATCGGCTTTAAAATAATCGAACGAATCAAAGAAAGCTGCTGGCATGAAAATAAAAAAAACACAGAACATTGAAGGCTGCATGCGTGCGCATGTGTGTGTGTTGTGTGTGTGTGTGTGTGTGTTTGTGTTGGGTGCAAATACCAGCATAAAAGAAAGCGCACCCACTTGAGAGCGGCTGCAGCAGCCGGGCCACTGCGCTCCGCCATTTAATGACACACAAGGGCAAAGTAATCACCGTTAACGATGCTTTGGCAGGCAGCTTATTGCCACTCGAACGGTTCGATTGGTATTTGAGTGCGGCGATAATAAACAAAAACCGGCAGCCACAAAGGATGCAGCGCTAAAGCACTGCCAACGACGCTTCGGTTGGCGGGCGTTGCATGTGGCATGTGGCATGTGGCATGTGTGTGCGCTAAGGTTGTGTTTGAGTGGCAGTAAATGGCACTCGCAACCACTCACTCGCTGGCTGGTTGACTGACTCACCTATTTAATCCATCGATGCAAACACCAAAAACGCACGGATTACTGAGGCAAGCAAAGCCCGCCTGGCCGCAACCGAATACGGCTACGAGGCAGAGCAGCGGCAGCAGCCAAGCGCCCGCAACCGGTGCAATGCTCGAAAGCAATTTGGGTGTGGCGACAGTTGTTGTTGTTGCTGTAGTTGTTGATGCTGCCGTTGCAGGTGATGTCGGCAATGTCGTTGTCGTTGTTGCTGGCATTGGTCTTGTTCTTACAGCGGCCGCTGGAAGTGTTGCTGTGGCGGATATTGTTGCTGTTGCTGCTGGTGTTGTTGCACTTCTTGTTGTCGCTGGTGCCGCTGTCGCTGCGGCCGCTGCTGGGGTTGCTGCGGATGATGGCGTTGACGTGGGAAATAATGCGCATGTGGCTGTTCTTGTTGTTGTTGGTGATTTCGGTCTGGCCGCGCTTGCTGCCAAAGTTGAGCGCAGTGCTGATGTTGTTGTTGTTGCTGCTGTTGCTTCCATTGCCATTGCGGCGTAAACCGCTTTCGTTGGCTCAGCTGTCATGGCGGCCACTGTCGCCTGGCATCGATACGCGCTGTGGGCTGTTAGGTGGTTCATTTGTTGTTGCTGTTTTAGTTGCTGCTGCTGCTGGTGGTGTTGTTGTAGTTGTTGTTGTTGCTGTTGGTGGTGGTGGTGGTTTCGTTGCATAGCCATAAAAACTGCATGTGGCGACTCAATTAGCGAAATTGCCAACGTGCCGGCTGCCGATTTCGATTGCGTTGACGAATTTTCATTTTCATTTTTATTTTCATTTACGTTTACGTTTACGTTTTGCACTCGGCTTTCGCGCAACTCTGCACTTTCGTGCCGTTCGACAGTCGCCGCGCCTGTCACAATAATGTCCTGCGGATATTTAAAGCATTCCATTTGACGTCCACTCGGATTTGTCAACAACGCCTGAAAGTAATCACACCAATCGCCGAGCAACGCCTGCAGGCCAATGACGGATTTATTGGCCGGCGCAGGCTTATGCGCCAACGTCGGCGTCGACGTCAGCCGCATTGTTGCCTGTCGCTGCTGCGTTTTCACCAACGTCCTCCGCGCATCGTTGCCATTCGAACTTGAGGCTTTGCGCTTTTTCGCCGTCATTTTTTGCTGGCGCGCATTAAATTGTACGCCGCGCTCGCTTCACGTCAACTTCGTGCGCTGGTTTTCTTTCGACTCTCTTTACGGTCGCTTTATGGGGTCTTTTCTTGTTGATCTCTTATTTCTTTATAGCCGCTTTCGTAGTTGTAGTTTGTGTTGCTTTGCTGTTTATTGTTGTTGGGTCTTTTTATGTTTCGTTGAAGCTTTTGATTGATTATCCTGGCAGCAATCGCAATATTCTTGCCGGCGATATTGTAAGCTTCCGTTTTTTTATGTTTATACCCTTTCGCTGGCTCGTTGCAGCTGCAATCCACTTAAGCGTTTTATTAACTTTTATCGTTTTCGCGAATTGTTTATTTCCCTTTCGGCGAACTCATGACACGGCTTTCTGCGTGCTTTGTAATTGTTGCTGCATGCATTTGCATTATTGACTATTGAGAAGCAAAAAATAATCGGTTGCTGCAATGAGAGTAAGAAGAGAAGAATTGCAATTAAGTGGCTATGTTGAAATCTTATCTTGAACAAATGTAGTAGAAATTATCAAGAAGCAAAAATTTTATGAAACTTGCAGTCAAATGGTGCAGTTTACACTAATTTGCAACTCTTAAACTTCAGAAAAAGTTGCATTAAAATCATGGGGACTAGTTATATACATATGAGGGAAAATTCTCATAAGTTGTGTCAGTGTGACAACGTGTCACACAAGTTTCAGAGACTAAACAGTTAGCCAAATTGTTTTATGACAGCCAGACTGTCTTATTTATGTTAGTTTCCTGTATTGAAAAACATATTTGTGACACTATGTCACTTAAATAGTGTGACAGAATTGTATTTATTAAACTAAAAATTTCTCTCGTCATTACGTATTCTTCAAATGAGTACTTATAAACATTTTTGATGTGTTTTTTGATAACAAACGTAGACTCAGGAAGCGAAAATTTCCAAATTTAATTACAAATTTTGTGAAAAATACTTTATTAAGTGCCTGTCACAAATTCGTCTGATCATTTAGTTGCTGTGTAAATAAACAAAACAATGTTTATTTTGATGCTGAGGTGATATTAAATTATGAAACTATTAAGGATCCCAGGAAACATGCAAATCTCACAAAGTTTTATAACAATAACTGAACTAGTTACTTTTCACAAACTTGTTTCATCAAAATATATTTTCAAAATAAATACAAAGAACCATTTTTTATGGTGTTTCAATTCTAAACATAGAGAGAAAACAAAATATGCAACTCACATAACATTTAGTGCCAAATACTTTTTGAATGGCATGTCACAAAGTTTTCTCATCATTATGAATTTTTCCAATGAATACTTATAGTCATTTTGTTATAATTTTTGAATAATATTATATTATTGAACATAAACCTAGTAATCAAAAATATGCAAATATCAACAAATTTTGTGACAAACACTGTATTAACAACAGCACAAAGTTTTGTCATCATTATAAATTTTTCCAATAAATACTCATGGCCTTTTTGGACTTTTTATTTTTTTTAAGTGATATTGAACATCAACCTACTAATAAAAAATATGCAAATCTCAAAAAATTTTGTGACAAACACTTAATTAACAGCATGTCACAAAATGTTTTACTCATATATTTTTTTAATTAATTGCTTAATCATCAGCACAGCATCAACGGTCCGATATTAAAAATGAATCCAGTAACCAAATATGTAAAAAATCATACAATTTTGTGACAAACACTATATTGACAGTATGCCAAAAATTTTGCTTGTTTGTGATGTTTGTGATGATTTGTGATGCTACTATGGCATTAAACAAAGATCTAGTAAATAAATATAATGAAATCTCATACAATTTTGTGACAAATACTGTACGAAAAACTTGTCACAAAATTTTGTTAGTTATAATATCTTTGAAAAAAATATTTATAAGTATTTTTTAAGCTATTATTACATCAAACATAGATCTAGTAAATAAAAATATGCAAATTTCATACAATTTTGTGACGAACACTGTCAAAAAACTGTCTACTCAATTTGTATCTTCAAATTAATACTTATAGCCATTTCTGATGATTTTTTAATATGAAACATAGACCTATTAAAAAACATGATAATCTCATAACATTTTGTGACAAACACTTTACAAATGGCATGTGAAAAATTTTGCTGTTAACATATAATTCCAAATAAATGTTTGTGAAAATATGTGATGCTATTATGGCATTAAACAAAGACGTAGTAAACAGGTATAATGAAAGCTCATACAATTTTGTGACCAATACTGTATTAAAAACTTGTCACAAATGTCTCTAGTTATATCTTTTCAAAAAAATATTTATAGGTATTTTTGAAGCTTTTATAATATCACACATAGATCTAGTAAATAAAAATATGCAAATTTCATACAATTTTGTGACAAACATTGTCAAACAATTTTCTGGTCGTTATATTTTGAAATTAATACTTAATATCATTTCTGATGCTCTTATGATATGAGCATAAAACCTAACCTATGATATGAGCATAGAGCTATAATATTAAAAAATATGCAAATCTCATAAAATTTTGTGAAAAATATTTTATTAGAAACATGTCACAAAATTTTCTACTCATTATTTTTCCCAGAAAGAAATGTATAATCATTTCCTAAGCTATTAGAATATCAAATAAAGATTCCGTAAAGAAAAAGATGCAAATTTCATGAAATTTTGTGACAAACACTGTTAAAACATTTTCGAGTCATTATATATTTTCAATTTAATACTTACAACCTTTTCGAATACTTTTATTATACGAAAACCTATTACCTATTAAAAAAATGTTCAACTCTCATACAATTTTGTGACAAACATTTTATTAAAAACATGTCCCAAAGTTTTTACTCATTATTTTTTTCAGAAAGACATGTGTAATAGTTTTTGAAGCTATTAGATTCTCAAAAACAGATCTAGTAAATCCAGAAATATATGCAAATTTCACAAAATTGTGTGACAAATACTTTATCAAACAATTTTTTATTCATTATATATTTTTAATTTAATATTTACAACCATTTCTGATGCTTTTATGATTTGAAAGATAGACTTTTACAACATATCAGAATCTCATAACATTTTGCAACAAACATTTTACTAAAAACATATCACAAATTTGTCTACTCATTACTTTTTTTCCAGAAAGTTTTGTATAGTTAGATTTGAAGCTATAATTATATCAAATACAGATCTAGTCAAGAAAAATTGGTAAATTTCATGAAATCTTGTGACAAGCACTTTGCCAAATAATTTTCTAGTCATTATATATCATCCAAATATATACCTACAACCATTTCTTCTTGTGGGATAGTAAACTTTGACCCATGTATTATAAAAACTTGCAAGTCTCATAAACCTTTGTGACAAATTCTCTATCCAAACCATGTCACAAAACTTTAGTTGCCTAGTCTTGGTGATAATCTTCAGTATTTTCTTCAGATTTATTGAAATCGTGTTTACCACAAAGTCACAGAAAACATTTCATGTGACAATGTGTCACATAGCAACAACTGACTAAACTCTCTAAACAATATTCAATGTTATCTTCTTTTTTAGTTAGTTTATACTAAATTTTGATCTTTGATTCTCAATCAACATTTACCTGCAAATAAATATTGAAACCGAAACCTGAATCTAATTAAATAAACTTGATTACTGTCAATTAACAGAGCTGCGTGTCACAACATAAACAACAACAACACCCAAAGAAAAAACAGCGAATGCCAACTTGCAACTTGCACTAAAAGTTAAAAGTTAAAGCCGCACTTGATTGGCTGCTGTCACGTTGCTGGTTGTTGCTATCATTGGCATTATCAACAGTTATGACAATAACAAAAACAACAATTTCAACAGCACATGACAGCAATAATAAACAACAAAAACAACAACGGCAAAGTAAAGTACACAACATGGCCGCGTGATATTGTCAACAACAGCAAAAGCAGTCACAGCAGCGCAACGCTCAACGCGGGCAACTTTCCACAGCCAACGGCCATTGAGCGCAGTTGTTGTTGTTGTTGTTTGAATTTTGCATTTACGCTGTCATCTATTTGGCGAGTGAGGTCGGCTGCGTTGCCATAAATGCAACACGAACGCATTAAGCGATTGCAGTTGCATCGGTGGGTGAGGCAGTGGGCGGGGGGGGGAATTCGTTGTTGTTTTTGCAGTTGACGCTTGTTGGGCGTACATGTTTGTTGGATTGTTTGCGTTGCAAATTTACGGCTCAACACCAAAGCTTAACTTACAGGGCAATGTTTGTCTGTGTGTGTGTGTGTGTTTAAGAGAAATTCAATTTTCTTATTTTCTGCTGTGGTGCTTAAAGTGTGATTGTTATATTGGCTGCTGCTTGTATTAAACAGCAAATCCAACAGTGACAATATTTCGCTTATTTTATTTTATTTCATTTTATTTTATTTTATTTTATTTTATTTTTTTTAATTATATTTTATTTTATTTTATTTTATTTTGTTTTATTTGATTTGATTTGATTTTATTTTATTTTATTTGAGTTGGTTTGATTTGATTTGATTTTATTTTATTTTATTTTATTTTATTTTATTTTATTTTATTTTATTTTATTTTATTTTATTTTATTTTATTTTATGTTATTTTATTTTATTTTATTTTATTTTATTTTATTTTATTTTATTTTATTTTATTTTATTTTATTTTATTTTATTTTATTTTATTTTATTTTATTTTATTTTATTTTATTTTATTGTATTTTATTTTATTTTATTTTATTTTATTTTATTTTATTTTATTTTATTTTATTTTATTTTATTTTATTTTATTTTATATTTTGTTTTATTTTATTTTATTTTATTTTGGTTTATTTTATTGATTTGATTTGATTTGATTTTGTTTTATTTTATTTTATTTTGTTTTATTTTATTTTATTTTATTTTATTTTATTTTATTTTATTTTATTTTATTTTATTTTATTTTATTTTATTTTATTTTATTTTATTTTATTTTATTTTTCATTTCTTTAATTTTTTGTTTTGTATGACTTTAAGAGCTGCTTGGGGCAATGTACGCTTTCAAGACGCTCTGTAGGGTAACAGGAAGTTAAAGCAACTTTATTGTGTATTTTGTCACATTTGTTTGCTCTAAACTTTTTCATTTTTTGGCATAAATCCGGGTCAAGGCAATTGTAATCGCGCCTTCTAGCAAGGTTTAGAATTCGCTTAAAATTAATGAAAACAATTTCAATATATTGTTTGACGAATTGAAAAAGGCGGGGAGAGAAAGAGTTGAGAGAGAATATTGAAACCAAGTAACGTACATCTTTTCATTCATCTTTTCACATGGGATGATATGAGATTTAATGGAAAAACCTTTTCTAAAGTAGTGATAGAAAATCGTCCTAAAAGTATGCAATAATTACAAAGTTTTATCATTTGTTGCAGTGACATTTTGTAAAAGATTGTATTCAACTAAAAAATTTGCAAGCCTTAATGTGTTCTTTCTTTTTTGCTTAGAAGACTGTAGCAGTTACGAAAATTTCTGTTTAGTAAACAAATTTGTAGCTTTAACTTGGCCTTTTTCAACTGTAGCTATTAGAAATTACAATTCTTTTTTATTCGCTCAGCACTCAGCTGTTACGAAATTTTGTATTTATTAAAAAATTGTGTAGCTTTAACGTGGCCTTTCTCATTGCTTTGACAGAGTTGTGGCTGTTGGGAAATTTAGTATTTAATTAAAGAAATTTACAAGCTCTGCGGTGGCCTTTTTATTTACTTGGCACTAAGCTGTTACGAGATTTTTTTATTTAATAAAAAAAATTGCAAGCCCTAACATGTTGTTTCCTCTTCACTCAGCACAGTTGTAGCTGTTATGAAATTTTGTATTTACTAAAAAAATTTGCAAGCTTTAATGTGACCTTTCTTCACTTGGCACAACTGCAGCCAAGAAAGCAATGAGCTACATTGACCCTCGAATATTCACAGACAAATAAAATAATAAAGTTCACCACACCAAACCACAAAGTTATTGCGCTCGCTACAGCGATTTCAGTTCAATTTGTCGTCATCGTTCAGAGCATTGACACACATTTAGCGCGCCGCTTAAGCTTCAGCTGCCATTCAATTGCAAAATGCTACTCAATTTGGCTTAATTTAATACTTCTGTGCCATAGAAAATTTATCGAACTACTGCCACACAATTTCAATGTTTTCCAACCCACTCGGCACCACGAAAACCTGCGCCACACACCGCTGCAACGCCCTCGAATACGCATACATCTTCTGTGCCAACTGGCGCGCGCGTCTATTACGCTCGACGGTCGACGGTCGTCATTGTTCGCCACTCGCCGGCCGCATGATTTACGATTTTAATTTTTGCCCGAGAGATTGTCGCCGCTTAGCGTGGCGTCTCGCGCTCGCAGCATGCCGAGCTCCGGCTGAGCGCTGAAATAATTTTCGCTTTTCTTTGTTTGTTGCCGTTGGTGGTCGAAATCTTGAGCTTTGCATGAATTATTTGTCAGCAGCACAGCGTGCACAGCGAGCGAGGCGAACGTGTGAAAAGCGCGCGCCGCAAAGTAGGCAACAGCCTCGCAGCCATTGTTAAGCTGTCAACAGTTTAAGCGCTGCGCTCCAGCTCGGTGCTCACTCACTGCTTCCTCTTCTAGTAGCCGGTATGCGCCCTTTCATTCACGTCTGCCCGCCCGCCGCTATTGACACTCGCTGCATTTGAAAGATTTCCCCATTTCCGGCATTCATTTCTTGTGTTTGGCTGCCAGCAGCCGCAAAATGAAGTTGCATGTGGCCACATTGTTGTTACGGCAGTTTTTGTTGTACTACTCTCTGTCGTGTCTGGCCATTGTGTAAATGATGATATATTTTTTTGTTGTTGTACGCAAAAAGTGTCTCTTGCAGCCTGTATGTGGTCGAGCTTTCTCGACTCGCTTCCGCAGTGCTAGTCTCCACAACATAGCCTCGGCTTCAGCCTGAGCCTCAGCTAGCCTTTGCACATTTGTCCTTGTGGCCACTGTCGTCCTTGTTGTTGTTGTCTTCATGGCTACCATACAATGGCCAGTGCAAGCGTTTTGTGGAAATGAAATGATTCTACGTTTGCTATCAAAATAACTGGCCAGAGTTGCGTTGCAACAATTTAAGCTGCTGCCCAGCTGCCCCAACTGCCAGGGGGCAGTTGTGGGGCAGCTGCAAGCAAAGTGCCCGCCAACGTGTGCGTTTGCTTGTGTGTGTGTTGTGCCTAGAGGACCAACGCAAAGTGCTCTTCGGCTTGTTGACAAATTGCAACGGCTGTGCGCAGCGTTGCCACTCGCTTGCATTGTGTGTAATTGCGAGTTTTAAAAGTGAAATTTTGTCCAAAATGTAATGCCGACACAAGTTGACCCAATTTTCTGCTGCAAATGTCGAGCACAATAGTTGGAACACGAACATGGTGCGGGCAGAGACAGTGGCCGGCCAGCTGTGTGCTGCAGCATACAAAGAGTCGATCCTACATTCCTCTTGTTTATGTCATTTGAGCAATGGGTTGTTTTTTGTTTGTTTGTTGGTTTGTTGTCAACGGAAATTAAATGGTTTTTGCTGATTGCCAAAATGTGTAAAATAGCAAAACGTATGCAAAAATTGCCGTACGGTGTGATATGGGTTTGCATGGAATTGCTGTCTCAGATATTTATGAAAATGAAAATTGCTAGAAAAAAGTAGCTTCAAATAGTTCGTGTAGAGATTGAAACAAAGTCGATCCAACTCCTACTGGGCATCATGATGGGTCTTGCAGGATTAAGTGGGCCCTTAACTTATTTTTAACTCGACCGGTATCGAGGCGTATGAGTAACATGTACTCGAATGGTATCGGGGCGTATGAGTAACAGTTTAGTATGAGTAATATAAGTATCCTCAATTCGAACGGCATCGTGGCGTATGAGTAACATGTACTCGAATACTATCGGGGCGTATGAGTAAAATTATAGGCGCATAGTCATAGTCGAAATAAAGTACACTTTAAGATCAGTAAAGTATACTTTTAAATACAGTAGGCTCTAAGTCAATCATAGTCGAGTTAGAGCATACTTTAACGCTTAAAGTATACTCTAACTTTAAAACAAGCAAAAGCTGTTGCTAAACCAGTTAGCAATGAGTCAAAATGAGCAGATATGTCACTTTTTCAAAATACTCTAAATTCAAAACACGAAATAAATCGAAAAAAAATGTAAAATGATTCATTTCGAGGAAATTGAAAGAGATTTCAATATTATGAATGACGACATTGTGCTGAGACGGCGAAAAGTATACAAAAGCCGGATCGATCCGTTCGAGTTCGATGACGAGGACTTCTATAGTCGTTACCGGCTCGATAAAGTTGCTGCTCAGTTTGTAATTTATGTTTTGAACATTCAAGAACCAAGCAGCAATGGAATACAACTTTACCCCGTAAAGTAGGCAATAATTTTCAAATCAATCAGGAAAATTGTGCAATCGATTTTTTAGTCTGCCGTTGTTTTTCACAAGTAGTCGACCGTAGTCGTCCATTTTTAACTGCTAATTAGTGTTCAGGAAAACAAATTGTTTAGATCGCTAAACACTGCCGGCCACGCAGCTCTTAGCAATTAATATTGTCCATATTATTGTATTGTGTTTGTCAATTTATGTATTTATACGTACGGATGGCAACCCTGGCCATCCCGAAGCGAGCTTGCGCGACCGGCGGGCACTCGATGTACGAACTCCGGCGAACGACACCGATCCCCCGCGATAAACTTAAAACATAACACAAAAATTAACTTTTACCTACATATATAACAATAAACATTTAACATTTAATAAAACATTAACACGAACACCCGACACAAGCCGCAGTTTTTTATTTCAACGCGTTTGCGCAACTTTCGCTCTACTGAGTTTCGAACACAAATATTGCAAAATAATTGATTACAAAATAAATCGGTATGGGCATAATTCCGAAAATAAATTCTCATTTGTAACTCCGAATCGCTAGTTTTTGTAGAGTTGCCGTTGCTTTCGTTTGCTGTTTCAAAAAGTCGCTGCTACGTAGAAGCATGTTCTAAGCTGACTATGGTAATTGAAAAATTAAAGTCGACTTTATCTTTTTAGTCTTTTGCTAACTAAAGCCGGCTTTTATGCGGGACTATGATTATGCGCCATAGTGTTTTTTTTTTGTTTTTTTTTATAGATATGAAAAGCTTTAAAAGCCAACTCTCCGTCAGTGTGTGACTTTAATACACTAAAAACATCTCTCTCGTGTCCGCATTTCTTTCTGGTACCACCGTCAGGCATTTCGTCAGGAGGCAGATTGAGCAATTTGCTCGAAGCGTCTATGTCACTATTGTCAGTTGTTCTTGTGGTAAGTACGTCAGGGTTCCGTTGCTGTTCTAACATTATAGTGAATATCAGGGCGTATGTGTAACATTAATTCAATGGTTTGTGATAGAAGTTAGTGCATTAAAATCGAAGTATTAAATGTTAAATGTGATAATATTTATGTATGTAGAGAATAGAGGATAAATCCTTTAATCAAACAAAATTCTTCTATAGCAAAAATAGCGATCTAAAGGTTCGTTTGGAGAGGGGGGAGGAGTCCATCCGCCTTTTACTAGACATTAATAAATGTCTTGTACGCTTAAGTGTTCCCTTTCAGTCACTTAATCTAACAGATCTATAGGCTTGTAAATTTAGCAATAGTTTCAAATCATCACGGTGGGTTTTACAGGCCTTAGTGTTCCTTTTCAGCCACTAAATCTAACCTGTAACCTGTAGCAGGGCCTATGAGTAACTTCAGCTCGAACTGTAGCGAGACGTATGAGTAATGATAATTTGGACGGTATCAGGGCGTATGAGTCGCATCCAGTTGGACGTTATTAGAACGTATGAATAACATTAACTCGCTATTTTGTGATAGAAGTTAGTGCTTAAAATACGCGTATTAAATGTTAAATGTGATAGTAATCAAACAGAAATTAAATTAAAAAAGATTATATTGCTGGTTGGGTCATATGAGCAAAATTGTTACCACATAAAATCAACAAGGACTAAGATTTATTATTATATATTATTTTTAGAATATTGCCAAGAATAGCTCATTAGTTTGTGTTTTGTATTATACACAGTGCCATAGGCTTGAAATCTTAGGACAGCATATAGCAAAATGCGGTGCACAGTTGAAACTTTCTCTCCAAACTGCGAGATATGAAAGCGATGCAGATTTATTTATATATTTGGGAATGAATGCTGGTTGTACGGTCAGTTCAGGTGTAGAGTGAGACTTTACATGGAGTAAAATAGAAGTAGATATTCTATGAGTCTACTATTCCACTATTCTAATCTACTTTTATACTCTACTACTGTTGTACGGCCATCTATTGCGTATAAGTAATACGCGTATGGTCCTGGAAAAGGTGCTGTCTAACAAGTGAGGAGAGTGGGGGTTAATGGGTGGTTTAGTGGTTGGTTTAATGATGGGTGTGGTGGCTGGCTTAGTGGGTGTAAGTCTTACACTACGAAGACAGTCATTGCTTTCTATTTCCATAAAAATAAATTAAAAACCTAATACAGTACAATCTCGATAATTCGGACACTTGCTAATACGGACAACGCGGTAATCCGGACACCCAATTGATTTCTATTGTAGACTCTGCAATCCGGACACCACACATTTTATTTAACTAAAAAATCCGGACACTAATTTTGGTCTGCTTTTTTACGGGAAGTCCCAGTTTTTAATTTAAATATATGATAGTATGTTTTCATACAATGCAAGAAATTCAAGTGAAAACCGATATGCTTTTTTTTCTGTCGTATTTGCTGGTTCAGGTGTGAAACAGGAGGTTGAATAAATTCAAGTGGTGTTAATTAATTATAAAAGTTTAATTTAACTGTGTAAACTACATCAAATACAGGGTGGACCATTTAAGATTTGGGATTTGAATCGGTTATAAAAAAAAAAGACTAATGAATATTTTCTGAAAATTCCTGTTATATTACAAAGCTTGGCCTTACAGTACGCCATTCGGTCAACCCAATTTTCAAGTACTTTTTCGATTGTTCCGGGTAGAATTTCCTGAATGGCAACTCCGATTGCATGTTTCAAAGCTTCAATCGTCTCTGGATGGTTAGCGTAACACTTGTCCTTTACGGCTCCCCACAAAAAAAAGTCAATTGACTTCAGAATTTCGGCTGATTATTCGATTTTCGAAAACGGTGCCCAAAAGTTCGATTGTTACGTGCCGGATGGTCATGAGCCTTCAGTTCTTGGACCAATTGAATTTTGTAAGCCTTCATACCGAGATCTTTATGCAAAATTCTCATCAAAGAAGTGCGGGAAATGTTCAATTCCTGAGAGCGATGGCGAGTTGACGTTGATGGACGTTCACGCACATTTTCGGCTACAAAAGCAATGTTTTCGGCTGTGCGCACTGTACGAGAACGGGAACGGGTTATTTGGTCCATTAACGATCCAGTTTCACGAGTTCGCTTCACAAATTGATTCACAAACTGAGTTGAAGGCCAATTTTTTTTTGGAATTTTTTTTTTAATTTCTTACAGTTTGCGTTGAAGACTCTCCACTTTGGAAGAAAGTTCTCAATATTACCCAATTTTGTTCAAGCGTATAGCGTCCCATTTCGTAAATGACAAACTTTTAACTAAATTACGAACAAAAATTGAATGACATTTGGACTGTCATTCTCGAAATAAAGCGTAGTTCAAATTCCAAATCTTAAATAGTCCACTCTGTATAACCAATGGCACCTATAGCGTACATTCTTAACGGTGGGGCAGAAAAAAAAAAAAAATTTAAACAAAATAAATCGAGAAAAGTCACTTCGTCAACTGTCAGTGGAGTCAATGTAGGCAATTCTACAATTTCTACACACATGAAACAAAATTTCGCCAAATGAAAATTACGAATTTCTTTCAAAATCGTTAAAAATGTTTATAAAATATTACAAATAAATTTTTTAAGCAATAATAGTTATAATTCAATAACAAATAAGTTTCATTTGTGTTCAGTAGTATTTTTATCGATTTTTTTTGTAATCTTGGTAATCCGGACATTTCGATATTTCGGACAGTGTTTGGTTTTTAATTGTCCGGATTATCGAGATTATACTGTACTCACATTGCGTATGAGTAACATTTAAAGCTTTTACTGTTCATGGGGAGTATACTTGTAAAACGATAATGTTTTAGTGGGTTCAAATCTCACCCCCCACAATAAGGCTTTAATTGCTTTCTAGCGTCATAAAAAAAGTAATACCCACACTGCGTATGAGTAAAATTTAATTAGAAAAATCTAAACGTTATTAAATATATAAAACTCATTATATACCTCACACCTAGCTCGAAATACTATCGAGAGAATGCAACGCAACACCCCTTAAAACTGCAATTGCATGTCAGTTTGTGTCACTTGCGCGCCATGGCCAATGCCGCAGTTAACAAATTAAACTGAATTATAGGAAGGCGCGCACATCAATTTACACGCCCACGCACACCAACACATCATTACACACTCGAACCCAATGCCAGATGACATGCAAGCACACGTTGCGTGCAGTTGTAGTCATCTAAGCAAGCAATTCACTGTCATTTGACGTGCATTTGATGGCCAACGCCAAAAAGTAGGCCAAACAAATACATTTGTACAACGTTATGTGTATGTACAACAAACTCGTACAACAACAGTCGACATCGTGTAGCTGACGCATTTATATTAATTGACTCAAATCAACTGTGCACTTTGACGTATTCGTGGCATTTATTTTTATTTCCATTACCATTTGGCTGCGCACATAATGGCCACATTTTGGCCGCCTGCTGTGTACAAGTGCGCCTAAAAATCTGTTAGCTGTCTCAGCTGTCATAAATTGTTTAACGGCCGCATGTTCATTTCCGTTGCGTCTTTTGTGCGGCGTGCAATGTTTGCGCTGCTCACTAGTCACTACTCACCGCTCATAGCTCACCGCTGAGCGGTGACATTTTATTTAATTTCGGTGTGTTTTTTATAGGAAAGCCGCAGTAATTGCAAGAGATTTCCGGCATTCATTATTTCTTATTCTCGTGTGGCGTGACGCTCGGGGCGCTCTGCGGCACACAGCTAAACATATGTGTGTGTGTGTGTGTGTGTGAGTGTTTGTGTGCGGGGTCTGTATGCGAGCAGCAGCGCCACAATCTGTTGAGGATTTTCCGTCGGCTTAGGCAGTTAAACTAATGAATGTTTGTTGCGCCGCTGCAATTGCGGTCCGGCAGGCGTTGCCATCGGCGGAAATGCCGCCATTCGTCGGTTTGGTTTAAAGTGCGCGGCACAATGGGCGTGTGGCGACCGCAGGCGCAGGTGGCAGCAGAAATGTTAAAGTGGCATTTTGACAGTTGAATAGCGGCAGAGAGAAATTAGGGAGGCAAAAGAATACGAAAGTGCGAAAGAGAAAGAAAGAGTGTGTGTGCGCTTGTGGTGGAAATGATTGAAAGAATTTTAATGGGAACTGTCTGCTTTGATTAATAGTTCGAAACGTTTTGAAAAGATGAAATTAAATTATGAAATTTGAAAAATTAAATGCTTATCAAAGCACGTTTTATTGCGTTATTTAAGGAGATTTTGCTAGAATTAAAAATTAGAGAGAAAATATGTATTTCTTATTTCATGAAAAATAATAATTTCATAATAATTTCATTTGAAGGTTTGAAGGCTCAATTCACTATGCTTTGATTAATAGTTCGGAACGTTTTGAAAAGATGAAATTTAATTATGAAATTTGAAAAATAAAATTTTTATCAAAGCACGCTTTATTGCGTTATTTAAGGAGATTTTTTTAGAATTAAAAATTAGAGAGGAAAATTTTTATTTCTTATTTCAAGGAAAATAATAGTTTTATAATAATTTCATTTGAAGGTTTGAAGGCTCAATTCACTATGCTTTGATTAATAGTTCGAAACGTTTTGAAAAGATGAAATTAAATTATGAAATTTGAAAAATTAAATATTTATCAAAGCACGTTTTATTGCGTTATTTGAGGAGATTTTGCTAGAATTAAAAATTAGAAAGGAAAATCTTTATTTCTTATTTCAAGGAAAATAGTTTAATAATAATTTCATTTGAAGGTTTGAAGGCTCAATTCACTATGAAAAAAATAAAAAATATAATAATAGTAATGTTATTTTAAAATCATTTCCCATTGCCTACTTTTAGGGCGCATAATTTTTAACTGGGAACTGTCTGCTTTGATTAATAGTTCGAAACGTTTTGAAAAGATGAAATTAAATTGTGAAATTTGAAAAATTAAATATTTATCAAAGCATGCTTTATTGCGTTATTTAAGGAGATTTTTCTAGAATTAAAAATCAGAGAGGAAAATCATTATTTCTTATTTCAAGGAAAATAATAGTTTCATAATAATTTCATTTGAAGGTATGAAGGCTCAATTCACTATGAAAAAAATAAAAAATATAATAATAATAATGTTATTTTAAAATCATTTCCCATTGCCTACTTTTAGGGCGCATAATTTGTAACTGGGAGCTGTCTGCTTTGATTAATAGTTCGAAACGTTTTGAAAAGATGAAATTAAATTGTGAAATTTGAAAAATTAAATATTTATCAAAGCACGCTTTATTGCGTTATTTAAGGAGATTTTTTTAGAATTAAAAATTAGAGAGAAAATCTGTATTTCTTATTTCATGAAAAATAATAATTTCATAATAATTTCATTTGAAGGTTTGAAGGCTCAATTCACTATGAAAAAATAAAAAATAAAAAATATAATAATAATATATATATATATATATAAATAATAATGTTGTCTTAAAATAATTTCCCATTGCCTACTTTTAGGGCGCATAATTTTTTTTAACCTATACAGAAAAATATTGAAGCTTTTTACTACTGAAGTGTTAACCAATCAATAAATCTATGTCATAAAATTTTACTACAGCTTTGCCAGCGCACAAAACCTTGAACTTTAAAGCCATTGGGATTATTGCTCCCAACGCCTCTTGCCCTTTTACAAACTTAAAGCCAAAACTTTATATACTGAGTTGAGCATATGTTACTAGTCTGTTTACTTACTGCAATGTGCATGGCGGAACCGATATTGGCACACATTATTTTAGCATTAAATGCGACACAGTGCGCTGATGTTGAATGCGAGCAGCCAAAACGAGGGCACAGAAAGCCAACCAGTCAGGCAGTCAACCAGTCTGTGGCAAACTTATGAAATGGCAAGACAAATTATAGATATCATCACAGCTGTGGGAATAAACAATGGTCAGCTAATACGCACACACACACACACGCACACATGCATGCATTTGTAAGCGCAAAGCTGAGTGCTTATACGCCACGGTGGCTGACAGTTGCGAGATGAGTTCAAGAATAGAAATTATCTAAAAGATCATAAGCTGTGCTTGTTTTTTTTAACTTATGCTGCAAGTGTTTTGTTGTTGTATTAGTCACTGATGTCGTTCTGATTGTTGGCACTATTGCTACTATTTCTACTACTGCTTTGTGTTACAAGTATAGTGGCAACACTGGCACGCTTTATTATCGCTTATAAGCAGCGCATGAAGCTATATGTGTATTTGTTTGCATAGTTATATGTGTTTGTATTAAACACACACACACACACACACGCATAAGTAGCAGTGCAGCTGCTACGCTTTGACTTGTCGCTCTGTGTGTTTATCTTAAGAGTTTAAGTTGTGCGCTTAAGTGCGCCAGAACTATGCAAGTGTGTGTTAATATACAGACCCACACACACATACATACAGTAAATACGCATGTACGTATATACCAAAGTACATACTTATGCGTATGTGTGAGTGTATGTGTGCGTATGACTGACGCGGTTCGGTTCATCCTTTCGTTAAGCTGGCGCTTTGTTGTTTTAAATCCTTGAAACTGGCGCGCGCGCATTGCTTCTCCCCACACACGTCGCACTTCCGCCACTATCACCGCCGCCGCTACTTGCAGTTGCGGCAGCATTTGTTCAAGTGCCTGCAAATTCTCATTATTCGCCGTTCGTTTTTATTTGCTTCGCAATTGTTTTCCTCTCAATTTCCGCAACGTTGCGAAAATTTGTTTATTTTCGCTTTCGCAGTTTTATTGCCATTCTCGCTGCAGCGCATTCGCCATGTGCTCGCTTTGTTGTTGTTATTATTGTTGTTGTTTTGTTGTGTTTGCGGCTCTATGCGGCTTTCTGTGCTGTGCGCAATTAAACTTTGATTTGTGTCGTTTTGTGCGTTTTGCTGCCGCTTCGCGTGTGGCCAGCCGCCCCA
Organism: Melieria picta; assembly: GCA_964056695.1. NCBI lineage: Eukaryota > Metazoa > Arthropoda > Insecta > Diptera > Ulidiidae > Melieria > Melieria picta. Next base: position 123,302,473 of record OZ057399.1, on the reverse strand, counting down.
CTCGCCACACAAATTAAATTACAATTCTACAAAGTGCCATAAAATTTAATTTGCTGCCATTTCTATTTGCAATCAAAATAAAAGCGAAATAGAAATTGAAACGCTGTCACCATTTCAATTGTAATTGCGAACTTGTCACTAATACACAAACAAATATAAACGCACTCGTACATGAAACGCCATTGTTCAGACACTTTAAACGTTGTTGTATGTGTGTTTGTTGTTGTATGTCGTCGAGTACCGCATACCGCATGCCGCATGTTGCAACGTCAACAGCTTCGCACTTGGCGCTGACTTAATTAAGAGCCAAACAAAACACACGTCGCCCATGCGTTGCCATTCAAACACACACACACTCAGCCACAAACATGCACAGATACAGCAACGGCTGTCGAAAAGCTGCTTTGGCGCGCAGGCATCAGCGTGAGGTCTGAATATATTTCTGAATGAGTGTGTATGTGTGTGTGTGTGTGTGTGTGTGTGTGAAAGGCATTTTCTGCGTATATGTGACACCTTCAATGCCATCAAATGATTTGCATTTGGCTGCATTCGACTGGCCACAGTGCGACATGTCGCGGTGCTCAAATTGGCTTTGTCGCTTTTTGACAGCTCACAATCGGCTACGATGGCTGATAGTTTGGCGGTTATAGTTTCAGTTGAAATCGCAGCCAGTGGCGGCTGCTCTTGGAACTCGAAGGCCAGGGCCCATGAGTGGGCTTATTGAATTAGAAAAACGAGAACTTTGATTGGGATTTGAGTCAATTATAATTTTTGAAGGCAGTTAAACTGCTTCAGGTTCATAATTTATTAAAAAATTAAGTTACTTTAAAAATTGTAAAAAATTAAATAGACTTTGGAATTCAAAGTCAGTGGAATTGAATGAATATTCAACTCAAAAGTATGACCAGACATTTAAATTACGGCTCAAAGAATTTATTTATTTATTTATTTTAATTGTTTTCTTTTTAATTTTTTTTTAATTAATTTTTTTACTTATATTTTATTCATCAGAGAATTCATTTCATAACTTTTTCATATATTAAACATACAAATGTGTATGTTAATGCAATTTAATGAATATTAGTAGAGAATGAAACCAGAAATTGAAATCGATTATAGTAATTTATGGTTTCAGAATGCAGTTTCCGAATTAAATAATAAAACTTTTAAATTCAAATTCAATTTAATGAATATTCAATTCAAAAGTATGACCAGATATTGAAATTTCGGCTCAGAGAATTCATTTCATAATTTTTTGATATACATACATACATACATACTATTATATGTATATATGTAAACATTTTTATGTTAATGCAATTTAATGAATATTAGTTGAGATTAAACCAGAAATGGAATTGGATTTGAGTAATTTATAGTTTCAGAATGCAGTTTAGAATGCAGAATTAGATGATTCAAGTTCGAACCTCACTGAACTTTGAAATTAACTTTTAAATTCAAATTCAATTCAATTAAATGAATATTCAATTCAAAAGTAATACCAGGCCTTAAAAATTCCACTTATAGAAAAAATTTCAGATCTTTTGAATAAGAGAGGAGCAGTAAAAAATAAATTCATCATTATTCCCATAGATGGCTTTAGTAATCTATATCTCCCGTTGTATTAATCCGATCGAGTTACGCCAGATGGCGTTAGAGAGATAGAATTTCATTCTAAAAAACTTTTCAGACAATTTTGTGATGATTAGTTGTGATTTCGTTTTGTTGGAGTGCGCATGGTTCGAATTTCTAGCTGCAAATCGCTGCTGAATTGCAACAAAATCGAAGCATTTCTGAAATTAATGATGACTGTACTGATGAAAAGTGAATAACCTACGACAAAGTCAAGTGGTGGTCAGGTATTGCAGAGAAACATCTACTATAAACAGCTTCCCTGAAGAATTAGGTTTCATAGGACAACAGAATATCACACAAACGATGGCCAAGCCTGGATTGACGGTCAATAAGATTTTGCTGTGTGTTTGATGGGATTAGCAGGGAATCAATGTACAGTACTGTCAACAATTTGACCTTCTAAACATAAAGCAATCGCCAGCTTTGGCCAATAGGAGAAAAACTGTGTTCCTTAGGACAACAGAATATCACATAAACGGTGGCCAAGCCTGGATTGACGGTCAGGAAGGTCTGGCTGTGTATTTGGTGAGATTAGCAGGGAATCGTCTACTATGAGCTGTATCGCTACATTTAATGTCGTAATTCGGATCTGTACTCTGTCAACAATTGGATCGTCTGAAGCATGCAATTGCCTAGAAGCGGCCAACTTTAGCTAATAACATAGAAATTGTGTTCAATGAGGACAATTCCTGGTCGCACAAAAGGACAGTGTCTCGCCTGAAGCTCTGGAAGCTTGGTTAGGCGGCCCCTATGCATCCAACTTATAGTTCAGACCTGACACAAAGTAATCTTCACCTATTGCTGTCTATGAAAACTTGGCCTCAAGAGAAGTTTGTGAAAATGGACTCTTTCAGTTTTTTTCCAATAGGGACGAGGGTCTCTATGATGAAGAAGCATAATGGAAACATTTTCAAAATGGCAACAAGTTGTCGAACAAAATGTTGCATGTTTGACTTAAATCATGTCATTCTATGCTAAATAAGGACTTAAATTTCATGCTGAAAGAGTGGATTCATTTTTGATTCACCTTACAAGTTCAGATAAACATTTTTTTGTATTTAAAATACCCTATTATAAATAAAAAATTTGTGACTTTGTAGTGAAAATGTTAAAAGAGAATTTTTTAAAATTCAATTCAATTAATGAAAATAATTTTTTATTATAATTACACCGTGCGACAGCATTTTTGACACTGGGACAAATCCATATGTGCGTGAAACTAGAGACTAAATATAGTAATACTGCGTACTCAGTTTTTCATTTCTACATCCTTTGTCCTATTAAAAGGACTTCAAAATTTTGAAGGGGATACAAAATAAAAAAAGTATAAAAAATACTTAACCTGGATAGAATATGGCGATATGTATATCAGATGAAAGATCAAGACTTTAAATAAAACTGATTTTTTATCTATTTGTAAAAAAAGGATATGAAAAAGGTCCTTTGAAAATTTTAATCCTTTATATCCATGAAAATTTACATCGAATTTTTTGACGCCCATGTGAATTTTTTCTGGTGTGAACAATTTTTTTAATTTTTGTCGCACGGTGTTTTAAAACAAAAAAATTGTATTAATTATAATTAAGAACAAAGTTTTTTATATTTTAATTAATTTTAATATAAAAAAAATTAATTAAAATAAAAAAGCTTTGTGTTTTTTATATTTTAATTAATTTTAATATAAAAAATATGAAAAACTTTGTTTTTAATTATAATTAATAAAATTATTTCTATTTGAATTAATTTTTTATATTAAAATTAGTTGAACTAAAATAAATTATATTAAATTAATTATGAATGAAAATGAATTATAATAAAAAATTAAAAATTAAAAAAAAAAACAAAAAACAAAAAATAAAGTAAATAAATTACTCTTAATTATAATTTTTTAAAAAATTAAACAATTTACCCAAAATTACTTTGATTAAAAAACTAATGTCCTGAAAATTGATTTTGTGGCAAAAGAAAAACCCATTAACGTCCATGGAATTCAGCGCCTTTTAACTGCTTAGAAGCGGTCCTGTATAGACCTACATACACACACACACATATGTATGTATATTGGCCACTGGTTTAAGAGTGTGCGTGTGTGTATGTATTGGTATTAGTATTGATTGCGCGCGCCGCGTTAATGTGGGCGCGGCCGTGAATGTTTTGAGAGTAAACAGTCGAGTGCCAGATGCAAATGCAGCAGTTGCAGCTGCAGAAGTAGTTGTAGTTGTAGTAGGGTAAATATTTATTTGTATGGAGTTGAACACAGAGACTGTGAGTGGTTTTGGCTGACTGTGGTGGTGATTTACTTGTATGTGTGTAAGTTCTCGCATTCTGAGCGCTGGATATAATTTTTCAAAGGGATTCAATAAATGGGCCAACTGGACTTGAACTGAAATGCACAAAATGTTTTGAAAGAAATATTATAATAAAATATACCATTTTGAAAACAAAATTATTGAAAAATAATTATGAATGTTCATGAATTTATGGACATTTTGGTTCATATTAAGTTTTAAGTTGAATATGAAAAAAAAAACACAATTTTATGTGAAAACAGTAACCCAAACTATGCGCACTGAGTAACTTTTCACAACAACAAAAACATTATGACTTTTAAACAACCACAAAGTAAGTTTTCTGCAAAAATTCTGTAATACAAAGTAAAGCATAAATATTTTTTTATATATTTTTTAACTGTTTTCAACACACAAGCAAATTAATTTTTAGCCCCTTCAATTACAAAAAAAAACTTCTCAGTATTGAAAAAAGGGACGAAATTTATGCTTTAAGGAAATTCATCATCAAAGTTGCAATAAATTTTTGCGCTTGTACGCACATCAGCCAACGGCCGCCTAACTGCAATGCACCCACAAACAACGTACACACACACACACATACAAACATACATAGGCACGCGTGCAAACATGCATAATGCATGTGCGCCGCTGTGTGCATATGCAAATTTGCGAGAGCGCAATAAATTTCCTACACAAGGCACACACACAAACAATGTCGATTGTAGCGCCGAATATGGCGGCGCGTCGCAGCTCGCAGGCGCGGCAGTCAAGCAGTCAAAGCGGCGAGCAGCTTGCAGCGCATCCGACTGCAACATGGCGGCAGCCGCGACCAAAGATGACGACGTATTTGACGGGCCCGCGCCGCGGCGCTGCGCTGCGCTGACGATGATGAATTCACTTCGCTGTGCAAGTGAGTGCAGTACAAGCACTCGGATTTGATAAATGGCAAAAGTATCTGCCGGCTGGCAGACGAACGAACCAGCAGCGCCACACACACAAAGACAGACGAGACAGCGCAGACACGACACAGACGAATTTGCATATTAATTCGAGTACGCGTTGAGGTTTAATTTTTGGAATGTGTTTGACTTGCTGAATTGTTATTTTCTTCTTGTTTTTTGTTGGCCACAGTGCAAAATTTTCCAACGCAGTGGCTGTGTTTATCTGATGTTATTACAGCGTTGAATTGCCGAACGGGTGCAGTGGGTGGCTTTTGCTTTTGCGCACAAACTTTATGAAATTGATAGAATTTATTTACGCTCCAAGTCGAGCAGAAGACTGTGAATGTTGTTAAAGTCAACAAAAGTCATGGCGTATCGCTCGATCGTTGGTGCTTGTTGAGCAATGTTTGTTGTTGAAACACAGTGTTTTTGGCATTGTTGTTGTTGTTTGACTAACAAGACAGCTGTGAGGAAAAATCAGGGATTTTATGTTGAATAAATTTGTACTGTTTAAGTGAAATTTATTTGAAAGTTGAGGGAGCGAAAATGAATTGATGAAAAAGGAGACTTTTTTAGAAGTTGGAATGAGAGTTTTGAGCTGAAAGCAATTAAAATAAGCAAACGGAAACGCTTTAGAAATTTTGCGAAAAGTTATTAGTATTTTTTTTTTTGTCAAAACAAACAAGGCTGATAGAGCAGTTGAACGTCTATTGTATAAAATATTTTTTTCAAAGGTATTAAGTGAAGTAGTCTTGAGTCAGAAGTTGAATTGAATTAAGAAATTAAGACTTCTATCTAAGATGCCATTGTAGAAAGCTTTCAGTCTTCAACTGAATAGGTTAACTTGAAGTTCAACAGTTCGGGTTGAAATTTAGTTCAAGTTTCTGTTCAATAGTCCGAGTTTAAGTTCAATTGTTCAATTTAAAGTTCCATAGTTCCAGTTGAAGTTCAGTAGTTCGCTTTGAGGTTCAATAGTTCGAGTTGAAGTTCAATTTGAATTTTAATAGTTTGAATTGGAGATCAATAGTTTAATTTGAAGTTCAATAGTTCAAGTAAAAGTTCAATAGTTCAATTAGAGGAAGTAATTCCACTCCATACAACCGCGGGACAAAATTAGAAGGAGTGGTCCGTTCGTCATAAAATTTGGTATACTAGTTAATCATGGTCTGCTGAATTGAAATCTCGATTTTGTTTTTCTTAAACTTTTGTAGTTTGGCAATGTCTGAGACTTAAATTTGCAATTTTCGTCACTTTTGGGTAGCTATAGCAACAAGTGTGTTGGTTAGATTTTTCAGATTTTACATTTAATCGGTAACGTCAACATTGATAATTGCAAAGAGTAGCAGAAATTGTCTTAGGACCCTTTAGTTTTGCAATAAAAACGATAATAATAGACGTATATTTTGCGTTTTTGCAGTTTTCCCAATTTTTCATGCTGATTGCATACTTTTAGGGATGAAAAAAAAATTTTGTAGAAAAATAGGTGTTTAGACCACTTTTCAAAATGAATTATTTTCTGAGATCGGAAGATATCGGAGGATGTAATTACATTATCCGACAAAGAAAGAATGCTTCTTAAAATAAAAAAAAATCCAGGAACATACTTTCACATACTTTTTAGATATTTTCCTCTAAGTTTTGCCAATTTCCAGATTTTTTATTTAGAAAAATATTTTGAATTAAAAGTGGTGTAAAAGCCTCAGCTTTGCAAATTTTGAGAAAATATTAAAAGCGAAAATGGCCACATCATTTCTTAATCTATATTGAAAGGTTTAGCAACTTCTTGGTAACCATGTATTTTTACAATTTTTTTTACTCAATAGACTAAAAAACCGAAAATATGTGTTTACCTAAATTTTTTGGTGAAAAAAGTTTCAACTTTGAGCCGATCTTGCACACACACTAATTATTTTTTTGCACAGATTTTTTAGGGTTTTCTTAGTTGGAGTTTTAGCTTTCAAATGACGTCAAAATCGTTAAATTCTGAAACTATAAATTTTTTGAATGTTGTCTATGGAACGAATCACTGTGCGCTGGGTGATTCTGCAGCCTTCAATAAGCAAGCTTTAGCATCAGGTTTCCCAAAGACTTTGGATTTCATTTAGCCGGTACGTCACTTTTGTAAAGCGAAGAATGTCCAACAACTCGAGTTCCAGTATCTTAGAGTCATCTTACCAAAGCAAATGTTCCTGGATCGTCCGAAAGCTGGACAGTCACTAATATAGTGAGCAGCAGTCCCATTGTCCTCTGGACACCCTATTCGGTTGAAATACTCGTTAAGCGGAATAAAACCCGTGACTAGCTTTACAATGGTTTTCAGAGTACAAGTGTGTTCAGATTAGAGTTAGTCCCAGACCCAGATTAGAGTTAGTCGGATTGGAGTTTTTCTTGAAGGGTCAGTTCCAGGTGCAACGAATTTACTTCAAAGTTCTTACTGAAAATTAACAAATTTCTGGTTTTAGTTGAGCTCATTTAAAATTCCAAGTTCATAGACCAAACAAATTTTAAATTAGTTTTTATTAAAATTATTTAAAATTAACTTATTATTTGTTATACAAATATTTTTAAAAAATCTTAAAGTAACCCACCAACTTCACGTTTTACAAAAGATTTTTTTTACTACGAAAAATTGTGCGTAGCTGAAAGATTGCTGTCAGAATGGCCCTGAGACTTACAGTTTCTCCAATTAAAAATTGGCTCAAAAATATAGAAAAATTTCCATTAGCACAAAGCCACACATTCAAGTTGCTGCAGTTTCATTGCCCGTGAGTTGAATTTTCCAGAGTATACTTTTAGGATGATTTTCTATGCAACCAACCAACCAACTTGACATTAGCAGCAACGAGCTGAGAGTGTCTTAAAAAATTCACACATCTCACATACTTGTAGGCGCACTCGCTTGTTCGCTCGTTCGTTCGTTGGCTCGACACCTGCCAGCACGTAACACGTACAAGATTTTATTTTCGCTTTGGAAATTCAACGGCAAACCGCAATAAGGAAACTCTCAATTTGTCGGCTCAACTTTACAATAGCTAACCGTACCTGGACGATTTTCCAATTCTCGTTTCACCGCTGTCGGCCTGGGCTGATTCGGTGCGGGCGGGGGGCCAGAGCGCAAAAGTTTTGCATGTTAACGAAGTGCACATTGAGACTGTGCAATTGCATTGTGGTTTTGTTGTTGTTTGTGCCGTTTTTGTTTTAGCAGCTGCGCTGGCTGCGCGCTCCATTGTGCTGTACTGCTATGTACTTTTATGTGTGTGTGTGAGTGTGTATGCGTTGGCTGGCACAATAGTTTTTGGTGTGAATTAGTTTCGGCAACGCCGCAAAGTATGCAATGGCTTAATGGCTTTCAAGTCAGCCAACAGCCCAAAGCCAGCCAGACTGCCAAACTGCCAGCCTGCCCATCTGGCAGCCCGCCAGTGCGTCGCATTTTCACTTTCGCCACATACTTTGGGGTAGGCACGACTTGGTACGATAGTGGCTGATTGTTCTCGTTGTTATTGTTATTGTTATTGTTGCTTTTAGGTAGTATATCTGCGCTGCATTGTTGACTTTTGCCTGCTATCAGCAATTGCAATTTCGTTTACGGTTGTTTGTCTGCGCACTGTGTACGAGAGTGTGTGTGTGTTTGTTTGTTGGTTTGTATGTGTGTGCGTGTGCGTGTTTATTATAACTTCGTTCTTCTTATTTTATTGAGTATGTTGGCATGTTGATATTTTGTTTTTGTGTTGTGTGTTTGTGTATGGTTTTGCTGCCTACTGCCAGGCGCCAACAAATATTCGCCTTATGTGTATTTTGTGTAATCAATGTTGCCATGTAAAGTTTTTGCGTGTTCCGAGTTTATGTATTTGTGATGTTTTTGTTGTTGTCGTTATTACTATGTTGCCATCATTGTTATGTGGAACGCAACGCTGTGGCCTTTGATGTTGTTGTTGTTTGTACAGTCGAGATTTTCATGCATAACTTGCACTGACTGAATATTCCATAGAATATTTTGGCGTTATTATGTTTCCCAGTTGCGGCCAGTTCTCGTTCGTTTTTCGTTTAATGAAGCTTATTGATTTTTGATGAGCAATCCGAAAACTTTCAATGTGCTTAGTTGGCTGTTGTTGATTTTTCTGTGCACCACTATTGCTGCCTGTTTTTGTGTTCTACTTAATGTGGTTTACTATTTGTGTTTTCCTTTTTTTGGCTCTACACATTTCCTTCACATTTTGTTTTTTGTGCTGACTTTGAGTTATTAGCGTTAAGTAGTTAGTTTGGTTAGTTATGGCGTTACATGGCGAAAAAAAAATTCCCACTTTGCGCTGAGTATTGAGGTCAACAAGAAAAATGATTAACATAAATTCATGAAAAGAGGACAAAACCAGAAATTGATTGCAAAGAATTGATTAATCACTTAATGCTGGATTATTCTATACAATAATCAAGGAATATTTTGTTTAGATGCATTGCGTTGTTGTTGTATTGTGACTAATTGAATAACAAAATATAATTTTTGTTGATAAATAAATGAACTAATTGCTTCAGAATTGATTAGATCGATTAATAAAGTTTGTGATATTTGCCTAGAAAATAAATTTGTTAAGAATAAATGAAGTAATTAGTTTAAAATTTATTAAATTGTTAAAAAAGTTTGTGGTGTTTCACTACAATTATGTTTTTTTTATGAAATGAACTAAATGGTTTAAAATTGATCAAATTGATTAATAAGTTTTGCGGTGTTTCACTACAAAATAATTTTTTTTATAATTACATGAGCTAATTGGTTTAAAATTAATTAAATTAACTAAGAATGTAACTGGTTTGATTACTGGATAACTGGTTTAAATTGATTAACTAATTGGTTTAAATTCGAATAAATTGATTAATAAAGTTTACAGAGTTTCACTGCAAAATACTTTTTTTATGATTAAATTAACTAATTGGTTGTAAATTGATTAATATTGTTTTTGATGTTTCACTACAAAATAATTTTCTTATGATTAAATAAACTAATTGGTTTAAAATTGATTAAATTGATTAATAATGTTTGTGATGTTTGCCTACAAAATTTCTTTGTTATGATTAGATCAACTAATTGATAACTAGAATTGATTCGATCTATTTAAAAGCTTTGTGATGTTTCCCTACAAAATAATTTTTTATGATCAAATGAACTAATTGTTTTAAAATTTATTAAATTGATTAATAAGGTTTGTGCTGTTTCACTGCAAAATAATGTTGGTTTATGTTTAAATGAGCTAATTGGTTTAAATTTGATTAAATTGATTAATACGGTTTGTGGCGTTTTACCAAAAAAATATTTTTTGTGATTAAATGAACTTATTGCTTTAAAATTGATAGATCGATTGATAATGTTTGTGGTGCTTCACTACAAAATATTTTTTTATAATTAAATGAACTAATTGGTTTGAAAATGATTAAACTGATTAATAAGGTTTCTGCTTTTTCACTGCAAAATAATTTTTTTGTGTTTAAATGAGCTAATTGGTTTAAAATTGATTAAATTCATTAATAATGTTTGTGATGTTTCCCTACAAAATAATTTTGTTATGATTATTTATTTATTTATTTATAAGGACTTATTGTGCTATAAATGTCAACTAATTGCTTCAGAATTGATTAGATCGATTAAAAAGGTTTGTGATGTTTCCCTACAAAATAATAATTTTTTATGATTAAATAATCTAATTGGTTTAAAATTGATTAAATTAATTAATAAGGTTTGTGCAGTTTTACGGCAAAATTATTTTTTGTGATTAAATGAACTTATTGCTTTAAAATTGATTTGATCGATTGAAAAGTTTTATGATGTTTCCTTACAAAATAATATTTTTATGATTAAATGAAGTAGTTGGTTTAGAGTTGATTGAATTGATAATATTTTTTTTCATATTTCACGATATATGTAGTAATTTTTTTCTATAAATAACCGAACTAATTGAGTCATAGTTGTTAATAAATTTTGCAGTGTTTTTCATCATAATTTAAATGTATTTTTTTTAATGTATAAATGAACTAGTAATTAGTTAAACTACTAGTTGAAGTAATAGTTAGTCAAAAGTGATTAGATCGATGAATAAATTTTGTGGTTTTTAAAATTTTGTATAATTAAATGAACTAATTGCTTCGGAATTGATTAAATTTATGAATATAGTTGATGGTGTTTCTCTGCAAAATATTTTTTTTATGATTAAATGAACTAATTGATTCATATCCATCATTAAGTTTTGTAGTGTTTTTCATCACAATTTTTAGTAAAATTTTTCATAGTGTACAAATGGTCAGCATTGTTATAGTAGAGAAATCATAAAAAAACTGCTGATTAATTTCGCCAATTATTCCAATTAGTAAATAAATAAACTTAATTACGAACCGATGTGCACGGCTGAACCCATTTGTTGTGCTACAAAATATTCGAAAAGTTGAAGCGTTCAAAAGAGATCGAATAGGGTGAACGGTCATGGCATGGTTCATGCCTTACAACACAGTTGCACTTAGTTAATGTGAATAATATTGTGTGTGTGTGTATAAATATTTAGTTAATTTTTGGCAGCTTGAAAAGTCCAATAGGGTCTATACGTGGCCAACTTGGAAAGCCAGCTTACCTAACCTAATCTAACCTAAAACTACCGAGTAGTGAACTATCAAAGTAACGAGCTAAGTGTGAATACCCCTAATAGTTTAAATTAAAAAGCTGCCAGTTGTAGTGCGAGGCTAATAGATAGGCTTAATGTGAGTAAATTACTAGTCGTGGGTGTGGCTTCGAGGGTTCTAAAATTTGATGTCACTTACGAATAGCGAGTTGTGAACTTTCCAATGGCTGCAACATTTTCGTTGTTTTAGTATTGTTTGAGTTGTAGCTTGAAATGCTGTCGAATTCAATGAATTTAAGTCTGAATTTAAAGAAATTAAAGAGCATTACAACATTTCAAGGACGAAATCTTGAAGATCCTTATTTGAAAAATATTGTTGTATTTCATGAAATCACTAGTCCGCTTCTCATGGAGGCTGACCCCTTTGAAACTTCTGAGTAATGGAATTTTTGTTCAGGAGGTGAAATTGCACTTTAAATTGTTTTAAAAGTTATGTTAGTCATAATTCAAATTAATCAACCAACTGAACCATTATGGAAGTCAGCTTGAAACTTTAAAGAAAAACTTATGTACTGATTCGGAAATTAAATGCGCGCGCCTGCGGTGAAGTGTGGCTCAGCGCGTTTTATTTTTCTTATTGCTGTGTATTTTAATTGTGTTGGTGTTGGTGTTGAATGCTGTTTGCGCGCCGGTTGTAAAGTCGGTGTATACCGGCCGCTAGCTGCCGTTCTTCTGTATGTATTTTTGTTGTAGTTTTATTTGGTCTGTTGATCCTCGGGCCCAACCGGCAGCTTAAATTTCTGACTCGATGTTTACATTGCACACACCTACACTTGGCTGCTTATTGTTGCGTGCCGTCGTCTTAAAGTGCGTCCGCCCTTCGGCTGGGCGTCTTTTGCCTCTGCTGCTTCTTCGTCGTCTTTGCCTTTCTCGATGATGGCGATGTAAATTAGCCTTGTCGCAGTGTTGCCACACCTTGGGCAAATAAGTTTTTATGCTCTACGCATTTCAGGCAGCCTTTTATGACCAGCTTTTTCTCTCTCTCTCTCTTGCTCTTTGTTTGCTCGTTGCCTCTGTTACAGTCCGCCGGGCGTTTCTCTTAGCACAACTTTCATTTAATTTCTTGCATTTTTATGTCTGTGCAAATTTTTGTAAATTTGTGCAAATATAATTTACTTTATTATTGAGACGGTTGGTTCACAACGGCTGCCTGCCGCTGTGCGCACAAATATTGACTCCATGAAATGCGAAATAGTTTGCCATTTACTTTGCGCCATTCTGCCGCATCCTTTGAGTGCTCTCACACACATTTTTGCTCTCGTTTTATTTACTTTTGCAACGCAAAGTGAAATTTTTATCAACATAATCAATTTGTGTCCGTCTACTTGGTTGCCATAACTAAACACAACAACAAATACACTTTGCTGTATTTGAGCATGCAATATTTGTATTCATTATTATTTTATTTATTCATTTATTTATTCATGTCTGCTGTCCGCATCCAACGTGAGCATTTAACATGCTTTTCTTAATTTTTGATGTGCCGCTGGCCATTGTGGCTCGAGTCGAGTATTCATAGCTAGTTTTGTTGCTATTTTCGCTGCTGAAATTTACATATTAAGTTGTAGCCTCATTGGTGCCACTATTTATGTGTATCTGTATGTGTCTATATGTCTGTGTGGTTTGTAAATGTTTAAGTGCAGTGCACATAATTCGCCTTTGGCTTCCTACTTTTCTCATTAATGAAACAAGCTTCATGCTGGCGTTTTTTTGCGCTGCTGACTGTTTTTAGAGTCTTCTAGCGCTGAGTTTGCTTTGATCCCGCGTTATGTCGGTCGTCTACACACAGCAAAAATTGTTCATACACAAATTTGTTTAATATTTGTGTGAATTATAACTTAACCCTTTCGATCCCAAAGTTGCCTGAGAGCAACTTCACCTATTTGTCATCTTATAGCAAAAGCTACGATTGATTTATGGGTTTAATTTGAGTGGGCACCAACAAATTAATATTTTTGGAATTGAATTCAAAGCAAATTATAAAAATTTTACTGTTATCCCAAAAGTAATTTCCAAAAATTTGCAGCAATATCGGGGAAAGTTTGTGTTCTAATTGAAGTCTACGAATTGGGCGCGTTTGATCAAAACCCTGTTTCTTGAATAATGGTTAAATAAAATCAAAAAGTGATAATTTGGTATTTTTCCATAAATACGAAATATTTTTTTTGTAATTAAAAAATATTGATACAAAATTTATTTAACCCGTTTTAAGCTAAAATTGTTCAAAAGTAAACTAGCACTAGAACTCTAACAAAGAGGCATGGCGACTTCAAATGTCGTTTGCACACTTCTTAGCCAATTGTTTCATGATTTAAATACCAAAAAGAAATATTGAAACACATGGTAAAATTCGGGGTCGAAAGGGTTAAACTAAAGAAAAGTGCTGAAGCATGAAAGCTCTTAATTTTTCTTATCAATTCTTGAGTTGTTTGATTAAAATTTTGTATTTGTTTGCATAACAATTTTGGTTCTTCTGCCAAAATTTTATAATGTTTCTCACAGTAAAATTTTAATGTGATTTTTCCATTAATAATTATAATAATTAATAATAATTAATCATTATACCAACAGCAAATATTCTGCTAAAAATTGCGATTGCTTGGGTTGCAAATTTATTTTTCAATTTTTCTACTGAAAAGTCTTGAATTCTTTCGCTGAAAGTCTTAAAATACTTGAAATTGTCTTCTTATTATAATAGATTCTTCTTGTTTCTTTGTTGCTTGTTGATTCCAACTAAACCGTGTTTGTTGTCCAGTTACGTAAAAGAATCTTTTTTTTTCTACACGAATTTTTTCAATTTTTTCTACTAAATATTGTTTGCAAAATTTTAATTTTGCAGTGCCTAAAAAAAAACTGAAAAGTCTAACAATCTTCCACAGAAAGTATTTAAATACTGGGATTTTATTTTTTTTTGGGTTGTTCTCCAAATCCAAAGTCCTTTGTGGATTCCTCTGAAATTTCTTCAGTCTTTTTCTACAGAACATTATTGATTTTTTTCTTTTCTACAGAAAATTTTTGCATCTATTTCTACTGAAAATTCTGGAAGTTATTGATTATTTTTCTACTGGATTTGGAATTGTTGATTCTTTTTATAATTGTAAATTATTCATTCGTTTGCTACTGAAAGGATTTAATTCTTTTCTAGAAATTGTGTTTTTGTTTGTATTGGAAATTGTTGATCATTATTCTACTGAAAAATTTTTAAATCTGGTTTTAATTTTCTTTATGAACTTAAAGTTCGTGATTATGGTTTTATCTATCTATCTATCTATCTATCTATCTATCTATCTATCTATCTATCTATCTATCTATCTATCTATCTATCTATCTATCTATCTATCTATCTATCTATCTATCTATCTATCTATCTATCTATCTATCTATCTATCTATCTATCTATCTATCTATCTATCTATCTATCTATCTATCTATCTATCTATCTATCTATCTATCTATCTATCTATCTATCTATCTATCTATCTATCTATCTATCTATCTATCTATCTATCTATCTATCTATCTATCTATCTATCTATCTATCTATCTATCTATCTATCTATCTATCTATCTATCTATCTATCTATCTATCTATCTATCTATCTATCTATCTATCTATCTATCTATCTATCTATCTATCTATCTATCTATCTATCTATCTATCTATCTATCTATCTATCTATCTATCTATCTATCTATCTATCTATCTATCTATCTATCTATCTATCTCTTTTCAATGTTCAATTTACTTCAATAGTTTTTAACTTAAGTACTTCTTTAAGAACTTCCAACTATCCAACACATGAATTACTGCACCACCGCCGCCTTCTGTCTTCTGTCTGTATTTAAATATTTTCTTCTACTATTTTTGTTTCATCAATACCACCAATTTTCTCCTTGAGTGTACAATTCGTATTGAAAAAGCGCTTAAACATGCCATTTCAGCTTTCGTTTTTTATTTGCACTTATTTATGTTACATTATTTTCAGTGCTATTTTTATGCTGGCCCAGAGATATATAATATACTAACGATATATATTGACGATATATTGTGTGCAAGTTTATTTTTACATAGAGTGCAGAAATTCGATACTTGCTGCACTTAGTTACAAGTTATAAGTCGTCGTCGTGCTTATGGCCACTTTTGTTTTTGGGTGAAATGGAAAAATGCGCTGTCGGGGGCGGAGCAGTTTGTTCGCATTTTCGTGCTCATTCAGCTTAAGTACGGTATTTATGTACGTGCGACGAGTGGTGGGTATGAATAATATTTGGGTTAGTGATGTCATTTGTATTATTCACATAAATGTCGTAAAAAGAAATTATGAATGGTTTTTCTAGTTTGGCGTCTGCTCTGTGCGCATATTTTGCGCGTTGCTGCGTTTGTGCTCGTTGGCGGAAAATTTAGAAAAGTCCAGCGGAAAATGAAGTAAGAGTGAAGCAAAGCTGAAAAGGCATTCACATAGAATGGCAACGTGCACAATGCGGCGAGGCTTTAAAGTCAGCCAGCCAAAGCACGAGCCAGACTTGCGCGAGAGACGGCGAGAGAAAGCGTAACGTGGAAAAAATTAACAAAAATCTGTTTAACTAACTGTGCATAATTCATAATTTAATTAAAAAACCAACGAGACGAAAATGTAGCAGCCGGCAAGGACATGGCGCGAGCATGTCACAGATGACAGAAATTCACGAGAGCCACACAGCATCGGGCGCACTGTGTTGACCATAGATGAAGCGGCTTCAAAGAAGGCGACAAGCAAAAAGTTTGAATAACACGATGACAGTCTGTCTGCTTGCCAGTCAACCAGGCAGCCAGCGAGTGTTGATGCCAAACATGTCATTGCTGAGGGAGGGGCAGTTTTTCGAAAGGTTTGCTGTGGCCGCTGGCAGTGGTTAAGCGCAGTCAGCGGTAAGCGGCAACTTCAAAGCGCTCGCAGCAGCTTCGGCCACATTGTTTTGAGGTTTCAATGTGCCGCTTTGTTGGCTGCCACTCGGCCACTTGGTCGAAAAATTTGCCATTGCATACGCTGAGGCGCACACGGTCCACGTTGTGTTCGGTTAATGGGCCAAAAGCGCTGTTGGGTTGATTCATGCGACTCAGCTGCGCCAACAATGTGGATGTGTGTGTGTGTGTGTGTCTGTGCGCCTGGAAGCGCTTTTCTCGCCGGCGCAAAAACCAACACTTGGCCCAACAACTTGCAGCGCGCATACCGCGTCCGTCTGCCGCCTCTTCACTGCCACTGCTGCACTGTTTGCAAAAGTTGGCAGCGTCTTTTGCACGCGCAATAAAATTAAATTTTTAACATGCACTGTTGTCGGTGTTATCGGTGTTCGCGTTGTTGTTATTTGCGCTGACAAAATGCCGGTCGTAAATGTGTAAACTTTTTGTGCGTGACAACAAAGTGCTCACCCTGCAGGGTTGCCATGTGGCTGCCAATTTGGCAATTCTTTAAGCCGAATTGCTGCATTTTTCGTTTTGCATAGTTAAAGTTTAACGATTGGCCTGTCGGCCCCCAAGTGTCACACTTCGATCGACAACAATGAGCAGCATTAGCGCCCTTTAGCTTTTGAGCATAAGTTGGTCGAGACAGCATTTTGGCCGCTTTGTAGTTTTACGTTTTGCACAGCTTTCACTTCATTTTCATCTGACCTCGAGTTGCGCTGTTCCCACCGCTGCCCGCTGTCGCCAAATTCACACTGAAGTTTGCACAACGTTTATGTTTACACTGACAAACGATGACTCCTTTGAAGGTCCTTGTCGTAGCTGGCAAGCGGCGACATATGTTTCGGGCCGGCTGCACACTTCAGTCAGGGACGTGCGGCGGGCCGAAAGGAAGTTGTCGACAAGAGTGTACGTGTGTATGTGTCTGGCAACTGCTGGCAGCCGGATGTTCATAGACTTCCAACTTTGTTAGCGCATATGTGTGTACACACACACACACACACATACATAGCAACAAACAAGCAACACTCTATGCATATTTGCTTGTATGTGTGGAATGTGTCATAAAAAAGTCAAACTTTTGCTTGCTTGCTCTATCAGCACTCGTTGGCCCTCTTGAAAAAGCATAACAAAACAAAACAAAACAAACCCTAATAAAAAGAAGAAAGACCCCCCCAAAAAACATATAAAAGAGCAAAGGAATCATAGCAAAAATCTGAGTAACTGTAATGAAAAAAAACAAAAAGCCAAAGCATAAAACTAGCAAAAGCCAAAAAAGCACACAGCTACACAAACATCCAAATCGCCCCGCCACGTTTCCACCTCTGCTCGAGTGCGCTTTAATCAACGCCAGCAGTTTGCCAAACATATTTTTGCGTTCTTTAACTGCAGCGTGTTGCTGGCATTTTTTGTTGCTGGCTGCCTTTCATTCATTTGTTGTGGCTTTTGCGCTGGTGTGGCTGGCTTTGAAGCGAGTCTACACACACACGCACACATAAATAGTTGAAGTCTCAGTTTGGTTGGTTGTAACGAACGTAAAACTAAAGGATTAGTTGGTTTTATTTAACAAAAATAGTAACCGGAATGTACAGATTTCTAAGAAAATATTTGAAAATATTTGTATGAATATTTTAGTTTATTAAAACGAGTGCAAAGCTTGAAAGTGGTTTGAAATTATAATACAAATGTCGGAATATACTCGAAAGGGAAACCACTATAAACTACGAAGAACAAAAGTAAAGCAGTTACTGAATCACACTCATGTTGTCCATGGAGCTATGCGATCCGAGTAGATAGGAGTAGCTTTGCTTTAACCAGGCATGGACCTAATTAGGTCTTAAGGGGGGTCCTCTAGTTGTAAATTTTGAAAAAATCGATTTTTTTTTTTAATGTCATATTTTATAGTATAACTATCATAGAAAAAGTATACGAACGGATTTTGTCGAATTTGTAAACGTCTCTGAGATACAGGGCCTCAAATCCGTCTCGTTCACTACGCGGTAACACGGTTTTAAAACTTTAAACGCGTTTTTCTCGAAAACACATTTTTTGACCATTGCGCCATGATTTCGTCGAAACTAATTGACCGATTCACTTGATTCTTGTTTTTCTGTATTCAAAACTTTTTGCTCCACGGGTTAACCTACGGAGATTGCGCTCCATTGACTAGCCGATTTTTGGGGGGAGTAGTTAGAGCAAAAAAAGAGCGAATTTCGAAAAAAACACGTTAAAACGATGCCGCGGGTCCAATTTTGATCAGATCGGGTTCATTATAGGTCATCCTTTAATTGGAGTAATGCTTTTTAAGAGAAAATTTGGATTACATTTTAGACGAACAGGGACAAAGTTAGGATGGCGCAAACGCACCCTTACAAAAAAAAACATGGCCGGTACTCAGCTGGCGGACCCCAACAGTGTTCGCGTTAGCAAGTGGAACAATTTTTTTTTTTATAATTCAATATGTAAAGAATAAATAAGTATACGAAGAATTATCTCATTATCATTTGCAGTTTCTGAAAAAAAAATCCCAAAAAAGGCTTTAAAAAACACCGCCTTAAATTAGGACCAGATGGAGTTCACTAGTTTTTAAGGTAGTGATCCGAGTAGGTATTAGGTCTTCAGCTAGTCCCAAATGGATTTCATGAGTCTTTATGGTAGTGATCCGAATAGACTTGAGTAGCTTTGATCATGCCTAGACCTCGTTAGGTCTTCATTTAGTACCAGATTGAGTTCATGAGTCTTTGAGGTAGCGATCCGAGTGGACATGAGTAGCTTTGATTACATATGTCTGGACCTCATTAGGTCCTCAGCTAGTACCAGATAGAGCTCATGAGTCTTTAAGGTAGTGATCCGAGTAGACATGAGTAAGTTTTACCATGCACAGGTCCCTTTAGGTCTTCAGTTAGTACCAAATTGAGTTCATGAGTATTTGAAGTAGTGATCCGAGTAGACATGAGTACCTTTGACCATACCTAAACTTAGTTATTTCTTCAATTAGTATCAGATAGACTTCATGAGTCTTTAAAGTAGTCATCCGAGAAGACATGAGAAACTTTAACCAGGCATAGACTTTGTTAGGTCTTTAGCTGGTACCAGATGGAGTTCATGAGTCTTTGAGGTAGCGACTCGAGTACATATGAGTAGATTTGATCATGTCTGGACCTCATTAGATCTTCAATTAGTACCAGATAGAATTTATAAGTCTTTGAAGTAGTGATCCGAGTAGACAGGAGTATGTTTGACCAGGCCTAGACCTCGTTAGGTCTTCAGCTTGTACTGGACTTCATGAGTTCAAGGCTTCATGAGTTTAAGGTAGTGATCCGAGTAGGTAAGAGTAGTTTTTTACTATGCATAGATCTCGTTATGCCTATAACTATGCAGTTTATGCAGTCCTGATGAGACAAGAAAAGGTCGGGAAGATTTTTAATAATTTTTAGGAGAACCTTAGGAGAAGAAATTCTACTTTGCCCGAATTATCTCTTCATGGTCATGAGTTCATGAGTCAAAATGGTAATGATTTATGAAAACATGAGTGGGTTATGCAAGTCCTGTTCTCCACACAAGAAAGAAAACATGGATAATTTTATATATGTATGTAGGGTGGGTGGTAGTATGAAAGACAGTTAGGTTGACAACACTGACGGGAAATTCTAGACACGCACGTGGACAACTCAGACGGACAAAAAACATAGAAAGGAGAAATAGGAATAAAAAGGGAAAAAAGAGAGGATCGGGCATCATTCGTTTTCGGAGATCGTCAGTGGAAGGAACGTCCAGTCATAAAAGTCAGCAGTTGTTTAAAAGAGTCGTACGAGTGAAGGAGCAAAAATATATTGTAAAAGTCGGCAGTCGTTTATTTAAAAGAAAAAAATCGTACGGGTGAAGAAATTAAATCATTGTAAAACTTAACTTAACTTAACCTTAACCAACTATAAATTTTAATTAAAAAGTGAATTCAAAAGTGAACTAAATTTCTCGTCTTTTAATTGAATTCCTACATGTATACATATATGTGTTTGTATGTGTTTTTAGAAGAACCAACAAGAAAATGCTGACTGTGACTGTTTAGTTAATTCTTTCTTTATCCATTCTTAGCAAATTCTAAACTTTTGTGCTGAGTACTTTCTGCTTTAAATTATTCAAAAATTTTATTCGCAGATGTTGAAAACATTAAATGATGAACACATCAACTTACTGGTAGTCTGAGTTCTATCAGCTAAAAGATCTTTTTCACAGAAACCTCTTTCCACGTTATTTAACAACACTCACAATTGTGTGAAAACACACTTTCCACTTTTCTTAGACACAAATATTTTACCACACTGCTGGTAAAACACAAAACCATAAATTCTATATTTGCACAAATAATCGCCAGAAAGTATGCTATAAAATTTTAAATGCAAATAAACCAATGAAAAGTGAATTGCGAACGTTTCGCGTTGGTGCTAAAAATTCCCAAACGTAAACGAAAGAAAAGCAAACGAAGAAAAATGAAATGAAATTTATTGTTCAAGGCGCGATTGGGGGTATTGACATAAAATATAACGGTGTGAATTATTTATGTGTAAGGTGAAAGTCAAACTGGGAGGCAAACACGCAGAAAACATGGCTAATCCAGGCAAAATTTATGCTTTTTAAGCACAAATTTTCTGACAATAATAGTTGTTTTTATTGATTTTTTTTATATATATAGATGACTAATCATTTTAAATAATGAGTTCTACTGTTATAAGTGAATTATAAAAATTATATTGATACACCCAAGTTTGTTGGGTTCAGTTTGAAATTGCTTTGATTTAATAGATTCCACATACCCAACGGTTTAGGTCATTATCCTTGTGTTATCCTTCTGCCACTGTTTAATTGCTGCGATTAGCATAAACGTTGCCATGCCAACAAACAACGCACAAACGTCATCGCTACAGAAACCGCAACTGACATAACAAACTCAACGCCAAACTGGGTTCGCGTTGTTGACAAGGCGCTCTAAGCGTATTTTCCCATTAGCGACTCAACACTTGGCCAACTTTAAGTTGACGCTAACCGATACGAATGCATTTCTTCTACAGTATTTCAAAACGTTTTGAATTTTTTTAGAAAAAAAACGTTTTCACATTTCACATGGATTCACCTTTTGTATTGAATTTCACACACAATTCACCACTTGCCAACTTTGCCAGCCAACTGCAGTCGTCTGTCTGCTGTTATCCTTTTTTTGTACGGTTTTTCAATTTTCGGTTTGATGGCCGAAACTTTAGCACGCTTTGTTCGCAAAGGCGACAACACTCTTCGACGCTTCCTGCGGCCTGTTCAGTGTCAGCGTTCAGTCAGTGACAGCGTCAGCGTGCGGAGCGCTGCTCTTCAACACGACCGTTTGCAACCGTTGCTCGCCGTCAACTGGTCGGCCAAGGGTGCAACGCGCATTCAACCCCCGTTGCTTCGCTGATTTCGCTGGCTCGGCTGCCAAACGGTTGGTGGAAGCCCACGCTGCCGTTCAGCTTTGGCATTCAATAATTTTGGCTTTCACCAGTCGACTGCCAGTTGCAACGTCAACCGGCACAGCGGCAGTGGCTGTGTTCAGTTGTCGTCGGCGGTGTGTGCTGCAGCTGGCGGCAGACCCTCAAATGTGCTTAAAAAATCCGTTGATAGAAAATTCACCAATTTCGCTCATTTTTCGAGTGCTCTCTTTGGTGAGTGCTGGTGAGTGTGCGCAGTGCTGTTATGCGGTTTTGGCTCTTCGCCGCCTACACTTTGCCGCACTTCACTTGTCGTCGCTTGGTGGATTTTTGCCGGTTTGTTTATGTTTTTGTTGTATACATTTCACCGGCTTTTAGGTTTTGTTTGCTTTTCGCAACTTATGCGAAACATGTGATTTTAACTTGTCTGCTTTTCTTGATGGGCGGCAGCATTGCTTTCGTTGTTGTTGTTGCTATTTGTATAGGTAGAAAATCGCTGCGAAATGAACGCACAACAAGATTGATGCGCACTGAATGGCTTGACTTTGATTTTGTTTTTGTTTTGATGAAAGTGTTATCAAAGGGCATTAAAATGATTATTTAGGATGTAAATGGACTCAACTGATTTCAGATTTTTCAACTGCTGTTCATTTTTTGAGCAGCGAGTTGTACAACATACTTCAGTCTTCAAGTTTCTTCATCTCTTGGTGTGACCAACTCAAGAAGGCGCGCACAAAGCAGACGCATGGAAAGAACTTTTAGGGTTTTTAATGGCCAGTTAAAAGAGTTAAGGTCTTCTAGTTAAGAGTGCTTAAATCCTTTATTAAAATTTCTGCATCCTAACCGGCCTCGATAGTCCAGTGGGCGCGCTGGCTTCTCATACCACAGGCCCCAGGTTCGAATCCTAGCTCGGGCTGGTGAAGCGCTCATCTTGTTCTAAAAAAAATAAATACACATATCGCACACCCACTTCAAAAGTGACACAACTCAAAAATTTTAATTTTTCAGAAAACTTAAAAAAGTTTTTGAGCTGAATAAATATTTTTTTTAAACATCGTTTAGCAGAAAATCCTTACGCATTATGCTTTAGGATAGATTAAAAAGATTTTGTTTTATTTTACACTAGAAAATCCAAAAATTTTAGTTGTGACTTTTTTGATGATATTTTAATTCAATAATTACCGAATTATTTTAAGTTATGTCACTTTTGCCAAATTTAAAAATTATAAATGACAGTTAAAAAGTTGAAAGTAAAATTCTGAAAATTCGAAATTAATAAATTTATTTGAAAATATAAACTAAAAATGTCACAACTCTACTTAACTAAAACAAAGATTTATTTCGTCAAAAGTTTAAAAATTTGAATTAGGACTGTATCGACATAAAGAGAGACCTAACTGTTTTTTGGCAACAATGAACAACAACAAAATATACTAAGCTTTTGCTTATTGGTAGATAGATGCATTCTGCACAGTATTAACACATAAACCCGAAAATTAAAAATTTTGAGTTGTGTCACTTTTGAAGTGGGTGTGCGATATGTTGACGTTGTCAAAGTTAAGGTCTAAGTTTTCTTATGGTTAATCAGCATGCAAAAACCATGTATGTTTACATTTTAGGTACATGATGTGTTCCGCAATTTGATAAATAAAATAGTACAAAAAAATTTTTTTAGAACATTTTAACCCTCTAGCACCGATTTTTAGGGGTCAATTTGACCCTTTTTTCCCAGAATGCCTAAAATATTTTTTTGACACAGAATATTAAGAAAAAAATGTACCACGAAAATATTCACCATAAAATTCTGTTATAGCTCAAAATTCAAATAATTCTAGTATAGGTCTCTGAATGTATCAAATAAAGCTCAAAATTCAAAATAGCCAGAAATAAGTCAAAATTTAAGATTTAAGTTTTAATTTCGTACAAAAAATTCTAGTATAGGTCTCTGAATGTATCAAATAAAGCTCAAAATTCAAATTGAACGCCAGAAATAAGTCAAAACTGAAGATTTAAGTTTTAATTTCGTAAAAAAAATTCTAGTATAGGTCTCTGAATGTATAAAATAAAGCTCAAAATTCAAATTGAACGCCAGAAATAAGTCAAAACTGAAAATTTAAGTTTTAATTTCGTAAAAAACATTCATCGATTTCTTAATTTTTTGATGCAGGAAATATTTGTGTGAAGCCACCATCTGAAATCATTTGAGATTTACCCTCTCAGAGTGTTCGATATAGAAGTGAGGAAATATCACTTTGCCTGATCACATACTGTAACACTATAATGCACAAAAGATATAATCATCTTGGAGATCATATTTTGAACACGAGCTGGCTCTCTCAACTTGATTCCTCCGATATTAACCCTTTCGACCTCAAAGTTGCCTGAGAGCAACTTTGATTTATGGGTTTAATTTAACCCTATCGCTATTTTGTTGCCATATGGCAACATGCTACTTTGTGGACGTCTGTAGCCTCTATGGTTGCAAGAATACATTTTTTTGTTGGTCTTTAGAATAGTTTGAAGTTTTAGGAAAAATACGAAATTAATAAACTGAATATTTAAGTTTAAAGAAGAGAAGTCTACACTTTTTTATTGGTATATCTTGACATAGTAAAGGAAGAAGAAGCAGACAAAATTAGAGAGCTTTTTAATTTAACGTTTTCTTTCAATTCAGATACTTTTTTTTTTTATTTTGGCTGAATAATGAAGAAGTATTCAAATTTTCGTTATGCGTAAAAAGTTTTATGTTTAAGTAATTATTACAGCCACAACGATGTGGTTTCTCTCATAGAAAAAACACTCTAAAATACAGGGTCCGAGTATAAAAATTAAAAAATTTCTTATGGAATGTTGCTAACATAACCACATAGAAGCCTAATTGAAGTCTACGAATTGGACACGTTTGATCAAACCCCTATTTCTCTAATAATGGTTAAATCAAATCAAAAAGTGATAATTGTGTATTTTTCCATAAATATTAAATAATTTTTCTGTAATGAAAAAATATTGACACAAAATTTATTTAACCCGTTTTAAGTTAAAATTGTACTGTCCGAGGCTCTATAAATGAGATCTTCTTGACCATGAGCATCTCTTTTATGAACCTAATCTAATATACCCACTAAGAATATTCAGTCATATCCATTATACTTTCAATTCCATATATGATTTCAAATATTACAAATTTTATAAGCAAACTTCTGGAAGCCACAAACATCTCCATACTCTCTGATTTTGATGCCATACTCTCCCTGCTCTATATGGGACAACCCACTGCACCGAGCACGTGTACGGCATTTCCCTTCTTGCCGAACGTTTTTTGTTTTGCATTCTGCCGCACTGGAGTCAACCTTTTCGATTGGAATGTTTTATATCACGTCGCATTGCTTGTTTTGAATTTTCGCAGTTCAGTCGCTTCATTGCAAACAGCAACAATGCCCTCGTCAACCCGCAAATAAGTGCGCACTTTGCATACGAATTCCTGCTTCCGCCCCTTCAGTCCCTTCAGTCCGTTAGTCGCGGCAGCGTTGAAGAATCGTCTTAATCAGCATTTGTGGTTAGAAATTGCCAATAAACTCCCTGAAAGCTAGCCGCATGGCATGCGAGTTAGTGTCGAGCAGGCGGCGTTTAGTATGCCACAAAAGTAACCACACACACACACAACACACACGACAGCAACAATGTTGTCAACTTTATTTACAAGCATTCTACGTTTTATTACAGCCGACCGGGCAGCAGATTGCACATTGGCGAACGCAAAAAGCGACAGCCACAGCACTCACTGGACATGCTGGCATCGTCAATAGCAATTACAACAACAACAACAGCAACAACCACAACGATGCTGAAAACAACGAGCGCCACAATTACCTCAGATCCGGGCATTTTGTGCTTTCATCATTGCAACGTTAAAGTTTTCTGCTTCGCATTGCCGCACATTTGTCCCAACTGCAAGCACGAATTAGACACCGGCGACGCTGTTGGCAGCAACGGCGACACTGGCGCTGGCAACGGCAGCGATGTTGGTGTCGGCATTCTGCCGAAATTGCTGCCCTTCCGCTTGCCGTATCCGTTCGTACGTGCGTCGCAGTATCCGTGCGCGATTGTTTTGCGTCCGACTACGGGCGACTTCCTCAAGTGAGTAATGGCCAGCGCACACATGGAGTTTTGTTTGGAATTTCAATTTGCATGCATTTGGCTTTGGTTGAATGCGTGCACAGCGCCTTCTACACACTTTGCAATGTTACTAATGTCTCTGCTTCTTCTTCTCTTTCATTATTTCATTGCAGCGACTACAACAACGCTACCGATTTGCACATTGCCGTCACCACATCGACCGGCTGCGTGGTGGAGTTCGATCGACACGGCCTGCGGCGACATCGCGCCGACAATATGCCCGAGTGGTGGCAGTGTCTGCTGGTGGGCGATGTGCCCGAGCCCTGGTACGATTACTGGGACCAGGTGCTGCTGCAGGTGAGCCACTCTGCCAATCGCTTGTTCGCCTAAAACATTTCATTTTCTCGTTTTTCTGCAGATTTGCCAGCAGTCGGAGCGCTGGTCGGTGGCGCACTACAACGAGGACACGCACAACTGTTACACGTTCGTTCTGGCCTTTCTGCAGGCGCTCGCCTACGACAAGCTGAGCGAGGCGGCGCACAGCAAGACCACTTTCTGTGAGAAGTACATAGTTCCTAGGACGACCACGGCCGGCAAATACATTTCGCTGTACCGCAAGCTGCGCGATGCGGGCATTTACGTGCATCCACACCATCATCATCACCACCACCACGAGCGCCAGCGACTCCAGCACCAGCACCAACAGCAGCCGCCAAAGCATCGCGGCAAGTCACGCAACGGCGCTGCTTCGTCCACTGCGCTCGGAAATTGCTACAACGGCAGCAGCAAAGCGCCCAGCCTAATGCTGCGTCCGCCCAATCTCTGCACCATCGAGGAGTAGTGTGTCTGCTTAACGCCCCTCTGCCGGACTGCCTGCCCGCCCGCTCGCCCGCACTCAGCCAGTGTGCCGGTGTGCGTAGCCCAATTGCCGCGCTGCCCGCAAATGTTCCTCGATGCATCTATCGCTCGCCTTTGTGATTATTTCCTACATTTTTTGTTGTTTAAATTTTGTAGTTTATTTTAATGATTTTTTGTTGTTGTAATTTTCCTCTAGCTAAGATTTTGTCACTTTGCAAAGCATAGCATTATCTCAACTCAATTTAAATTTTCCTGATTTTGGTCTCGTGTAAAAGTTTGCCTTATTGTTTTAAGTTAATTTAGCATTTTGCTTGAAATAAAATTGCATTTAAGCTGAAGAAGGTTAAAAGATTGTGTGTCATGTTTTTTTACGAAAGGTCGAAAGTGAAAGAGAAAGTGAAAGGTCAAAGCAGTGTTATGTGCTTTATGCAATTATGTAGAGAAAAAAGAGACAATTGAGGAGTAAATGTTGTAAAAAGTAAAGAAAAAGAAAATTGTAAAAAGATTTCAGAATCAGTGTAGCGAAAAATCGTTAGTGTAATCAGAAATGCTTGTGAAACAAAAGTAGGGAAAATTGTGAAACGAATTGCTCAGCAAGAGAAGAGAAATAATTATCATAAGAGATGAAGAAATGAGGAATGATGTAGTAAAAAGGACGAAGTAGAGTATACCTTGTAAAAAAAAACAAATTTCGAAATCCTTAATCGAACTAGATACATGTTTTGTTATAGGTATGTCTAATCTTCAATTAGGGCCTTGAAGACCCAGCAGTTTTTATAGCAAACAATTGTCAGTGCCATCAAGAAAGCTTGTAAAAAAAGTGGGGAACATTGTGAAATGAATTGCTCAGCAATGTAAAAGAAATAATTATCATAAGAGATGAGGAAATGAGGAATGATGTAGTAAATGTGTACAGGGTCGAGCAGAAGTAGAGGAATACATCATGAAAATGTAAAAATTTCGAAATCATCGATCGAACTAGGTACATGACTTGTCATATGTCTAATCTTCAATTAGGGCCTTGAAGAATCAGCAGATTCTGTAGCAAAAAATTGTCAATGCCACGAGGAAAGCTTTTAAAAAAAGTGGGGAACATTGTGAAATGAATTGCTCAGCAATGTAAAAGAAATAATTATCATAAGATATGAGGATTGATGTAGTAAAAGCGTATAGGGATGAGCAGAAGTAAAGGAGTACATCATGAAAATGTAAAAATTTCGAAATCATCGATCGACGGGTAGAGACGAAGTAGAGTATATCTTGCAAAAGAAAAAAAATTTCGAAATCATCGATCGAACTAGGTACATGACTTGTCATATGTCTAATCTTCAATTAGAGCCTTAACCCGGCGTCATTGTGGCTACTAAACAGAACTTGGCCGTTGTGGCCGGGTAAATTTTACCCATGTACATTATTGTACACTGAATCAAGCTTATGTCAATATTAGTTTTCTATAATAGGGAAATAGGTAGTTAAATACATTATTAATAAAAATCAAACATTTATTTATCATAAAATGAGCATATTACTCATCAAATTAAATCTTTTTATTCTGCGATAATTTTTTTAGAACATAACTTAAAATGCGTCGGGTATTAGATACCCGGCAACAATGACGCCGGGTTAAAGGACCAGCAGATTCTGTAGCAAACAATTGTCAATACCACGAGGAAAGCTTGTAAAAAAGTGGGGAACATTGTGAAATGAATTGCTCACATATCAAAATTTCATAATATTATGAGACATTAGTGAAAACCCATTGAAAGAAGTAAAAGTTTAAGAGTACATCTTAAAAAACATTTACCAATAAATATGCTGACCAACAGGGGAGCACACAAGAGGTGTCTTAGGGGTTCGAACATCCCCAAATATCTGTTTGTTATTAATATTTTAGGTGACCAATTTGGTTTCAAATGATTTTGGGCTTAAAACGGAATCCCCCACAATGAAATCCATTCTGTCCCACTGCTGACCAAAACATCAGCAATTTCTGAGAGAAGGAAGGAACTCCAGAGCACATATTGATTGTATTATAGCCTTGGAGAGTACAAATAAGTTTTGAGTATTTTTTGTAACTTGTTTTTAAGTACAGTACTTTTCGCTTAAAGCGAACTTCGAGGGACTGGGCAAAATGGTTCGTTTTAACCGAAAGTTCGCTTTGAAAGGGGTCCGTAATAAGCGAAAACATACAGCGCGTACTTTTGAAATTGGTTCGTTTTAGGCGGAAAATCGTTTTAAACGGGTTCGTTATAAACGAAAAGTACTGTATATTCCATAATTAGTTTCGGCTTGCATTCTCAGGTTGCATACGGATTCCTCGTCTTTTCGATCCGAAAATCGGTTCAATATTTGTTTTTTTTTCTTTGTAAGAAGTGAAGTACTGCTCGAACAGCGCATCAGTCATTGGCCGAAGAAAATTGGTACAAGCAAGCATGGTTTCATTACTGGAGAACCGTACCGAGACGGAAGAATAGTTTAGTGATTTATATTATATAGGATGTTCCAATAAAAGTGCACGGTTAAAATTTTGTGGCATTTCTTTTCTGCATAAGTGGCAGCTCTGAAATGTAACAGCTGTGGTCCACAACGGTTCCGATTTTTTTCTTTCTTTGGGGTTTTGTGAAGTTTTTGGTCTAAGCGAATAAAACACAAACAAGGTCAAGATCGAGTCAAAAACTGTGAAACTGTCATTGAAAATCGAAAACCTAATCAGACACTGTGATCAGAGCCGCGGCGGCCATTTGCCTGATATTTTATTTTATTCTTAATCGGAACATAATTACTTAAAATGCAAGAAAATATATCACCACTTATGGCAACATGCTACTTTGTGAACGTCTGACCCCTCTGGCGGTTCCAAGAATATATTTGTTTTTTGGTCTTTAGAATAGTTTTAAGTCTTAGGAATAATACGAAATTAATAAATATTTAAATTTAACGAAACATAAATATACAGGTTTTTGTGAAATTTATATCCTTACATAGTGAAGAAAGAAGAAACAGAAAATAAGATAAATTTTAAATCTAACTTTTTACTTCAATTCAGATATATTTTTTAAATTACACAGGGCAACCAAATCGACATTTTTTTCTGAAATCAAAGCATACTTTTCTAAAGGATTTTTGGACGCTGATCACAGATAAAGTAAATAAAAAAAGTATTCGATTTTTAGTTATGCGTAAAAAATTTTATGTTTAAGTAATTATTACAGCCGCAACAATATGGTTTCTTTAATATGGCAACACTCTAAAAAACCGGGTCCGATAATAAAAATTAAAAAAATTATTTAGAAATGTGGTTGATATAGCGACATAGAAAACTAAATCGATAAATTAAATATTTTCCCAGTAAAAACCTGAAGCGAAAGGGTTAATAAATTCTGGATGAGAGGTGGAAAATTTTTGAGTCAGAAGTAAGTTTGATAACAACAATTTTGCGGTTTTTCGAAAGGACTCCGAGGGGTGTTAAAGTCATTTTTAACATGTTCCATTTTATACCAGTAAAAGTGCTTCTTCTTATTCTTCATAGAAAGAGTTCTTCTTTAATTAGTTTCCTCTTGTTGCCTGAAATCTATTGCACTTTTGTGTTTGGGGCTTACTAGCCAACAGTCAAAGCAATCATTCAGCAAATGCATTCATTTAGTGGTTTCAGTTGTTGTTGTTGTTTGTTGTGGTTACTTTTAATTATTGTGCCAAATCGAGCAAGAATTCTATAAATATTTTGCAACACATTTTCAACGTTGGCCAAACGAAAATGGCAATGAAAGCAAACGAGTGCAAAAGAGGGCGGAAATTTGCAAGAAATGCCTGTGTGTGTGTGTGTATGTGTGTGTGTGTGTATGTGTGAGTGAAGCACTGAAGCAAATGTTTACCTCCTAACCTAGAAAGCAGCCATAAGCGGAAAATAAATCGGATTTATTTAAATTCATAGAAATGACAAAAGTCGCAACGCCCACTCAATACACACACACACACACATGCAGCAATAACAACAACAACAAATAAATAGCTGCAACAATGTGCTCAACGTCATTGTTGTGGCATTAATGCCACTTGCAAATGAGTTAAAGCAACAACAACAAGAACGAAAAACCAGTGCAAGCCAACGAAACAAGTGAAAGCAAGAAGAAATTAAAATGCGGTAAAGAAAACCAAACAAAATAAAACAATAAAAACCGCATTTTTTTCATGGTGTTGCATTAAATTGAAAAACTGCAACATTTGGCATGTGGCAACGTTTTGACAGCATTTACCGCATTGTCGAAATGTTGCAATGCGCTATTGTTGTTGTTGGTGTTGTTGTTGCGTTGCTGCCAGCTGCCTAGAATGATGTTGTTATTGCTGTTGTTGTTGTTCTTGTTGTTGTTGGAACATGGTTTGACATTCGAACGTGCACATTTATTGTTGTTATTATTAAGGTTGGTTTTGTTGTTGTATTGCACATAGTTGCAGCTGTTAATTGTTAGTGTTGCAGCAGCAGTAATGGAAACATGGCATGCCGCAATTTGCGTGCAGCCATAGAAAGCAAAAAACCTCATTTACAATGACGCCAAAATCACAAAAACGAACGACGCAACAACAAAGCCAAATAAAAGACATTAAAGGCAGAAGGTGGCGGGGCAGGTGCAGTGGCTGGGTGCAGGATGGGTGCAGTGGGGCGTCAATGAGCGGTGACAGTGCGCCATGCAGCGAGTACGCAGCAGCTTGTGCCAATTCCTCATTAAGCAGCAAATGGCTGAGGTGAACACTGGTCGGTGAGTGGGGGGAGGGGGTGGGAATGTGACAAGCAGCAGCAGCAGCAGCAACGACGACAGCAGAATCCAATGAAAAGGTGCGCGCAAAAAGGTGAATGAGAATTTTAAATTTAATTCAAGGTCCTTGTGCGGAGTGCGTGGGGCCACAGTGGGGTTTGACAGTCGGTCGACACGGTGTATGTGTGTGTGTGTGTGTGTGGGTGTGTGTACGGTGTGGCGTGCCACAGTTTGCATTTCAATGCTTATTTCATTGCTGTATGTGTAATCACGTACGTGCATGGATGCATGTGTGTGTGTGTGCGTGTGTCTGTGATTTTTTCACTGTGTGTTCCTTTGAAATTTAATTACAATCGTTGCCTTTTGTGTCATTGTTCAACTTGTGACATTTTTCTTTTCTGTTGTGGTGTGTGTGCACTTGTGTTAAATTTCTACAAAGTGTAAAAATTACACTGCTCGTTGCTGCTGATGCGTACTTTTCTTTCTTGTTTGGCATTTTTCATATATGTAATGTGTTGTTGTTGTTGTTGTTTTTTTGGAAACGAAAGAAGGGTGTCACACGCCATTGTGGCGCCGTGCAGTGTCATCACAAGAATGCCACTTTTGCTATTTATTTTCGCTGACACACATTCATAAAAAATGCCAAAGCACATAATCGTGTCAGCTTCCACGACATTTTGGTGCAATTATGTGCAGATTCCATTGTGAAGACCTTTTATGTGGCTGCCAGGTTTTGAGCAGCGGCCAGCAGTGGAGAATCATTTGGCGTTACGAGAAGGCAGGGGAAATTGCATTAAATTGCACTTTGCCGTGATGAAGCATTTTTGATGCTGTGAATTCATTTTACAAAAACAAAAATTGAAAATTGAGTTGAAGTAAAAAATGTGAGGATTATTATGTGATTCTGTTAGTATTTACGGTAAATTTCTTCAACATCGTTCATACTTATTTATTTAATACTTAATGTGATCAATCTTGGGTTCATTTAATGGTCAACTATTTACAAAATAAAGATGTGGAAACTAAATTTGTACATGTTTGTGTCTGTTAAAAGTTATTTCAGAGCAAAAGTGGTGTGCATTAGTACAAAAAATCACATTATGAGTGATGAGTGAAATTCACAATTGAGTTTTTATGTGGAATATGCACTTTTATATAGTCGATTTTGTACTGAAGAGGTCCTTACAATCAGAAAAAATTTGAAAACAAAATTGACATAAACAGTGGTAGTTTTTTATGCTTATTTTATTACAAAATAAAGCGACTAATCTCTATACAAACATATAATTGTTTGTCCTGACTGACTGATTCATCATTGCCCACACCAAGCTGCTGAAGCTATAAACATGAAATTTAAACTGTAGGTACATCTTGAAAAATGAACCTCCGCTAGGATGGGAATTTTTGAAATTCGGGGTCTAAAAGGGCAAAACATGGGTTAAGGTGTTGTATGAAGAATTGCGATTTAACTGGCCCATTGCACAGTGATTCGACTCCATACAACCGCGGGACAAAATTAGAAGGATTGGTCCGTTATTCATAAAATTTGGTATACTAGTTAATCATGGTCTACTGAATTGAAATCTCCATTTTGTTATTCTTAAACTTTTGTAGTTTGGCAATGCCTGACACTTAAATTTGCAATTTTCGTCATTTTTAGAGAGCTACAGCAACAAGTGTGTTGGTTAGATTTTTCAGATTTTACATTTAATCGGTAACGTCAACATTGATAATTGCAAAGAGTAACAGAAATTGTCTTAGGACCCTTTAGTTTTGCAACAAAAACGATAATAATAGACGTATGTTTTGCTTTTTTGCAGTTTTCTCAATTTTTAATGCTGATTGCATACTTTTAGGGATACAAAAAATAAATTTTGTCGAAAAATAGGTGTTTAGACCACTTTTCAAATTGAATTATTTTCTGAGATCGGAATAAATAAATAAATAAATAAATAAATTACATTATCCGACAAAGAAAGAATACTTCTTAAAATAAAAAAATCCAAGAACATACTTTCACATACTTTTTTGGATATTTTCCTCTAAGTTTTGCCAATTTTCAGATTTTTAATTTAGAAAAATATTTTGAATTAAAAGTGATGTGAAAGCCTCAGCTTTGAAAATTTTGAGAAAACATTAAAAGCGAAAATGGGCACATAATTTCTTAATCTATATTGAAAGTTTCAGGAACTTCTTGACAACCATGTCTTTTTACAATTTTTTTTTACTCAATAGACTAAAAAACAGAAAATATGAGTTTACATTGTTTTGTGAAAAAAGTTTCAACTTTGAGCCGCTTTTGCACACACACTAATTAATTTTTTCCACACATTTTTTGGGGTTTTCTTAGTTGGAGTTTTACCTTTCAAATTACATCAAAATCATTAAATTCTGAGACTATAAATTTTTTGAATTTTTTCTATGGAACGAATCACTGTGCATTGATTTGATTTGATTGATTTGGTTCAAACACTTCGAATAAGAAAGAATTCGATACGTGTCTTTCATTGAACTCAACAGTGGGTTAAGAGTTTGTATGAAGAAACATGATTTATTTTACGCCCTTTGACTTCAGACTTGGTTAAAGTACTCTTAGTGAGAAATAATTTGACTGAATGTGTTTTTTATTTTTTCTAAAATAAAAATCTGACGGGTTCACGATGGGTTAAAAGTTTATATGGGGCGAAACATAACTTTCTAATATCCAATTCCAATTTCAAACGACGGTGAATGTCAACCGGAGCGAATGTGTTTAAATTGCGGTCAGTAGTGAGGCGTGGCATATATTTTATTATATTATTTTTTTATTTTATTTTATTTTATTTTATTTTATTTTATTTTATTTTATTTTATTTTATTTTATTTTATTGTATTGTATTGTATTTTGTTTTATTTTATTGTATTTTATTGTATTTTATTTTATTTTATTTTATTTTATTTTATTTTATTTTATTTTATTTTATTTTATTTTATTTTATTTTATTTTATTTTATTTTATTTTATTTTATTTTATTTATTTATTTTATTTTATTTTATTTTATTTTATTTTATTTTATTTTATTTTATTTTATTTTATTTTATTTTATTTCATTTTATTTGATTTGATTTGATTTGATTTGATTTGATTTGATTTGATTTGATTTGATTTGATTTGATTTGATTTGATTTGATTTGATTTGATTTGATTTTATTTTATTTTATTTTATTTTAGTTTATTTTATTTTATTTTGTTTTATTTTATTTTGGTTTATTTTATTTTATTTTATTTTATTTTATTTTATTTTATTTTATTTTATTTTATGTTATTTTATTTTATTTTATTTTATTTTATTTTATTTTATTTTATTTTATTTTATTTTATTTTATTTTATTTTATTTTATTTTATTTTATTTTATTGTATTGTATTGTATTGTATTTTATTTTATTTTATTTTATTTTATTTTATTTTATTTTATTGAATTTTTTTTTTAAATGTTATTTAATTTAATTTAATTTTTTTTATTTTATTTATTTTTCCCTCAAACAGGTCTGTAGATGTCAATTTTTATAGTTTTTTTATTAATATACATTAAGAGATTACCCAATATTGCATAAACAACTAAAAAAATAAAACTGCAATTTAAACCACTACGACACCAAATTTTCAAATATTGCTAAACACTGCATAGAGTTTTGCATTCTTTAAATTTCATAAAACTATTTAAATTTTAAAGCATTTAATTTTGGTTATTCTACACGAAATAGTTTTGTTGCGTTAACTGCAATTAAAAACACAAATTGCAATTTTATTCAACTAGTTTTTGTGCCGGTCAAATTTCAGCTCTCTATTTGCATAATTCACGCATGCACAAAGGACACACACATGCACACCCACACACACTCACAATCGCAAACAACATTAGCTTGTAAACACAGACACAGCATGCCAGTGTGCCTGTGTGCGTGTAATTAAGTGCGTGTGTGTGTGCTCGCGATTGTAGCAGACAGCAATAACACAATTTGGCTGGTAATTGTGTGAAATAGATGATTACATTACATTAATTTGGGCAGCGTTGCCACTCGCCATGCCGACACACGGCGCTCGATTGTGTACGCGTACGCACAAATGTAAACATGTTTCGAATATTGAAATTATTTTATTAAGATAACATTTAATGAGCCCAATGTTGCCATTGCGAAATGTTGTTGCAAATTATTGCGATTAGCTGCGAGTTAATTAGTGAAGCACAAACACGCACGCGGCGCACATTTAGTTGGTGCGGCTAATGACGGATTAGCTTATACAATAACAACAACAAGAGTGATAAGAACAACACTGTCAATAAACTTTGAATATTTATTTTGATTTTGACACAAACACAAATTTGTTGTTGTGTAAATAAAAGCAAAAAATTGTCGTTACAAACGGCAAGAAATTTTATTGTTGCGCCGCACGACTGCATCGTCATCGTTCGATGCTCGAAAGGCGCAATAAATATTGTGCAGTGTGTACACTTTTACTGAAATTTCCCCAGCGTATTGCAATCGAAACGAAATCGACCGAATGTGCCGCGTACGATGCTGTCAGTGGTTGAAGTTGAAATGTGTATTTGGGTCAAAAAATTGGGCACTTTAAAAACTTTGATTCGATGGCAATAACAAGTAAACAAAATGGCTTAGTTGGTCTTAGGCGATTTATTGAACATTTTTGGGGGTAAGTTAGAACACTTCAGTGGGATTTAATTGGGACTTTCAAGGGGTTTTGAATATTGCAATAACTTCAATAAGACAAATTTTTATAGTGTTTAGTAGTGTTTGAGTAGGTTTCTCTTAAAAAGAGTCGATAGTTAATACACTTGAAAGCATAACAACATAACTCAGCAAAAATTAAAAGACTTGCTCGACAAACCGTCGCCTCAGAAAACGAATATCGTATGTTCCATTAAGCTTGGTAAGACATACGACATTTGTTTTCTCAGGCCATGAAACTTGGAACAGGTTTGAAAAGATTCAGAGGTTCTTTGAATTTTGGTCCAACTGTATATGTGATTTTCATATGTGATGTGGTTCGGACCTCACAATTGGTCTCGAAGTTCTCCGAGTGCATAAGTCACGTAACCTAATCTCATCTAATCTCACCTAACCTAATCTCTCAAGTTATTGAAAATTGAAAGTTATTCACATCAACATAAAATCCAACTAAACAGATCGTTTTGCGTGATGACTTTAATGAAAAATTTATATAATTTTCTAGGCGCTTCAAACCCATAATCAAAGATCATTTACCCAGGCAACGCTCTGCAGCAAGAAAAAATATAGTTTACGCAAACAACAGTAAAAGCCATATAGTGATAAATACAACAACAACAACAATCATGTGTGTGTTCAAATATAGGAACATATTTTTTTCTAGTTGAACTTTTAAAATGGCTAAAATGACGTTCCCATCTATGCATCAGAACCGCCTTTCTAGCATAGTATGTGTGTGTGTTTATAAGTGTACTTGTGTTAGTGAAATGTAAATTGTGTGCACTTTTTCGGCATTTTTACTGTTGCGCCAGTTTTTGTTGCCGACTTGTGCGCGCATTCAGTCTTAGAAAGTGGCCAACCGAGCGGCTGACAAAAACGAAGGCGGCAGCAGCAAAGCAACAAAGAAAAAAGCATTGCACACAAATTTCGATTTAGCGCACTTTTTTATTGCAATTCCCTTCGCTGGGATGCAATTTACTAACTTGTTATTTATTTGTTAAGAACGAAAGCAACGCAATGAAGAAGAAAGTGGCGCAAATGTCAAAGGAAGAAAAATTAGAAAAACTTGAAAAATTAAAGCAAGAAATGTTAAAGTTGTTATGTTTTGTTTGTGGGGAATTTGTGATTCGCTATTTACTTATATGTATATATATATAAATGTATATATTAATGTCTATAAAACTACTATAACGACGATTTAGGATAATGTCAGTCGTAAATTTTTGTATTTCATGCACTTTAAATGCTAATTAAAGCTTCATGCGCCGATCGCGTCAGACCAAGTTACATCATCCCATAGAAACTATTTTTTCTACCAATGACTGAATGAGAGCTTAGAGTTTTGTTGTCATTCAAATTTGATATAATTTATAACGCAACAATAGAATTTGCTATTAGAATATCAGACTCAAAGTTGAAAGAAATAGTGCAATAACTCGAAGTGTTGTAATGGTTCCAAACAAAACCAGAGTTCATAATAAATAAACAAATGTGTCCAGATCAGTGTCCGGCGGGCCCGAAAGGTTCTCTTCTTCTAAAACTCATCTTCTATAAAGTATTTAAAATTACATAAAATCTATATAATCTGAACTTCCCAAAACCCCAGACCCAGGTAAAACGCTCTTCCACCTGGCTTGTCTGAAGTCCCAAGAATATTTTCTACTCTTCAAAGAATTAAGGTGCATAATTGAGTTGTTGTACAAAAGTTTAAAATGAATAAACAAAAATGACCGAATCAGAGTCCGTTGGACCCAAGAGGTTCTCACCTTCTGAGACTCATCTTCTATAAAGTATTAAAAATTACAAAAAATTATATAATCTGACCCCTCTGAGACCCCAGACCCAGGTAAAAAATTTTTCCACTTGGCCACTCTAAAGTTTGAAGAATATTTTCTACTCTTCTAAGACTTAAGGTGAATAATTGAGTTTTAGTACAAAAGTTTTTAACAAATAGACAAAAGTCTTCGAAACAGAGTCCGGTGGACCCGAAAAATTCTCACCTTCTAAGACTTACCTTCTATGAAGTATTACGAATTACATAAATCTAGAAAATCCGGACCTCGGAAACCCCAGACCCAGGCTCCTCCACCTCGTTATGACTAGTCTTAAGAATATTTTTTGCTCTTCAGAGATTTTAGATTAATAAGTCAGTTTCTGTACAAAAGTTTATAATGAGTAAACAAAATTGTCTGGAAAGAGTCCAGTGGACCCAAGAGGTTCTCACCTTCCAAGATTTAACTTCTATATCTATAAAGTATTACAAATTACATCTATAGACAGTGACGCACACAGGAATTCATTTTGGGTAATGGGTTGCGTACAACTTTTGAGCGGAATACCATTCGAAACCATATATTGTACCAGCAATTTTTGTGCTTGGGGTGGAGAGGTTTGAACGCCCAAAACCCCCCTGCATGCGTCACTGTAAAAATAAATGTTTGTTTGTTTGTTGGTCACACGACACTAAAACTCAAAAACTAGACGGCCGATTGAGCTAAATCTTTTGCGGAATGTTCGTCTTGACTATATCTCGGTAAACCCTATAGTGCGAATACGACCCGACAGGTGGGCGTGGCACCTGCCATACAACCTAAATGTTTAATATGGAATATCTTCGGAATTGTAGGTTGGACAGCATTGAAATCCGGTACAAGGTCACCGTTTAGGTGTGTTGTTTCACTCGTAAAATTGTATCAAGGGGCGTGGCACTTTTCAAGCGACCCAATTGTTTTGAATAACTTTGGAACTACAGGCCATTCATCAATGACATTTGGCAGAAACTTACGATTTAATCCAGCCCTTTGATAGAAGAAATGGGATGGATATTGGACGAGGGGGCATGGCCCCACCCATATAAA
Source organism: Melieria picta (assembly GCA_964056695.1). NCBI lineage: Eukaryota > Metazoa > Arthropoda > Insecta > Diptera > Ulidiidae > Melieria > Melieria picta. The sequence continues at coordinate 123,263,243 of OZ057399.1, read as the reverse complement.
CCAAAATGTTAATATGGAATAGCTTCCGAATTATATGTCGGAAAGCACTAAAATTTTGTATACCATCGTCTCATAGATGCGTCTTTCTACTGTTAAAATTTTATGGGCATTGGACAAGGGGCGTGGCACATTTTTGGTGACTAAAATTTTCTGCGTAACTTTGCCGCAGAGCAATGAAACTCGGTCGCACCCTTCGACTGGAAGAATGAGTTAGGTATTTGCAAAAAATGGGCGTGGCTCCGCCCATACAACTCAAATCAATGTACATATAATTGTTGGCCCTGACTGATTGACGGATTCATCACCGCCCAGCCCAAGCCGCTAAAGCTATAAACAAGAAATTTAAGCTGTAGGTACTTTTAACCTTTTCGACCCCAAATTTTACCTTGTGTCTCGATATTACTTTTTGGTATTAAAATCATGAAACATTTGCCTAAGAAGTGTGCACACGACATTTGAAGTCGCCACGCCTCTTTGTTCGAGTTCTAGAGCTAGTTTAGGTTAGGTTAGGTTAGGTTAAAGAAGGGGAGTGTGCATTTTGCACTTCCACTCGGAGGCCCTGTTGGGCCCATTGTGATTCCCTTCATTTTTGATTTACCGGTGCCTTTCCCTATCTGTTCGGTTCCCTGTAGATCCAGACCGGATCTTTTGGGAACCATTTGGTCTTCGCGAGGAAGTTGTGTAAATCAGTGATCTGTGCATCCGCTATCTCCACAAGTTCATCGAAGAACCTTGCCCCAAGGGTTTGGAGCCGTCGGTTCTGTAGTGATGGACAGTGGCAAAGCAGGTGCTCGACCGATTCCACTGCCTCCTCGTCTCCACAGCTTCTGCATAAATCGTCGGTCGCCAGACGCCATTTGCGTAGCATTACGCCGATGGCGCAGTGACCCGTAATTACCCCCGTGACCATGCGCATAGCATGCTTGTCGAGGAGCAGCAAGCTCTTAGTTCTTCTCCTGTTCAGCGCTGGCCACAGCGTGCGAGCAATCTTACAATCGCTCTTGGCTGACCAGGCTCTGTTTGTAGCTTGAATGAGCCACGTTCCGATTGCACCCGCTGTGGCAGAGAGCGGTGGTAGCACCGTGTCGACCGCCTCACTGGCAGTCATCGCTGACCCTGCGCGAGCCAGTTCGTCCGCATGCTCGTTCCCATCGATATTGCTATGTCCGGGAACCCATCGCAGACTTACCCTGCAGTGCCTTATGCTGACCAGTGCGTTCCGGCAGTCCAGCACTACCTTCGACTTGACCACAGCAGATTCAATTGCTTTTAAAGCAGCTTGGCTGTCCACACAAATGACGGCATCATTAAGTGTGGAGTTTTTAATATGCTCGGCTGCTTTCATGACGGCAAAAACCTCTGATTGAAAGACGCTGCAATAGTCCGGCAGCCTGTATGACCAGTGGACCTGCTGCGTTCTACAGTAAACACCAGCACCTGTTCCCTCCTCTGTCTTCGAGCCGTCCGTAAAGTAGACCGCTGACGCGTCATTAACTTCGGGCTCTTGCCAGCAATCCCTGGAGGGATACTCGATGGGTATCTTCCAATCGAAATCGTTTCGCTTTACCAGATAATCAGTGGCCTTGTTGAGAAGGCCTTGTGTGGTATCGCTAGTTTCGAGGGCGTTCAGTACGCTGGAGTGTCCATGAGTGGCCTGTTTCAGCTGGCTAGACTCCCTCAGTCTGAGGATTGTCTTTGCTGCACTGGCCTTAATGAACAGTTCCACCGGAGAAAGGTGTAGAACAACCTCCAAGGCCATCCGCGGTGCGCTTTTCGCTGCACCTGTGATTGCCAGGATGGCTAGTCTTTGAACTTTCTCCATATTGCCTCGATTGCTCTTTTTGTCCATGGCTGGCCACCATACGTGAGAACCGTAGGTAATGATAGGTCTCACTATTGCCGTGTACATCCAGTGGATTATGTACGGCTTTAGTCCCCACCTTTTACCGAAGGCTCTCTTGCAGGCATACAGCGCGTTCAGTCCTTTTTTCATTCTTTCCTCAATGTTCCGCTTCCACGAGAGTTTTGAGTCCAGAATGATGCCCAGATACTTGGCTTCCCTGGACAGTTTCAGGGGGTGCCCATCAATACAGGGAAGGACAAAGTGCTCAAGCTTGGTCTTCTTCGTGAACAGGACTAGTTCAGTCTTTGCAGGATTTATCCCTAGACCGTTGTCCCTCGCCCACGAAGATAAAACAGCCAATGAGGATTCCATCAGTTCACTGATAGTTGGCAGATATTTGCCCTGAATCATGACCACGATGTCGTCCGCATAGGCTACTATTCTGGTGCGTCTTCTTTCAAAGACTTTCAGAATCTCATCCACAACCAATAGCCACAAAAGAGGTGATAGCACTCCTCCCTGAGGAGTTCCTCTTGTGGCTCTCCTTCTGATGGAAGCTGGTCCTATCGTTGAATTGATTATCCTGTCACGCAGCATAGTTTCAATCCAATCGATAATAAACCTTTCCACCCTGTGTGCGTTAAGCGCTCTTGTTATAGCCTCAGTGGTGACATTGTTGAAAGCTCCCTCTATGTCGAGGAAGGCTGCCATTGTGTACTCCTTCAAGGCCAAAGAACTCTCTATGGGACTAACCACACTGTGAAGTGCGCTGTCGACCGACCTCCCTTGGAGGTAGGCGTGCTGCGCCCTGCACAGCGTAGAAGCTAGTCCCTGATAGTCTCGTATGTATCTATCCAATAGCCTTTCCAGCGTTTTCAATAAGAATGAGGAGAGGCTAATAGGTCTGTAGTCTTTAGCCGTTGTGTGGCTTGGTTTCCCTGCCTTTGGTATAAAAACCACTTTGACCTCTCTCCACTGCTTTGGAACTACATTCCCTAGTAAGCATCCTCTGAAGATGCTCACAAGGGGCTGAAGAATACAGTGTCCGGCCTGGTGCAGCATCGCTGGGATGATACCGTCAGGCCCTGCGGACTTGTAAGGGTCGAACGACTTTATTGCCCACTCGACCTTCTTTGCGTCCACTATCTTGGCAACATTTCCTGGTAGTGTCGTAGTTCCGAGTTGCACTCCGGGGTTATCGGAGTCAGCAGGAACTTCACACTGGGGAAAGTGTGCCTCTACTAGAGTCTCGAGCGATTCTTCACTGGACTCTGTCCAAGTACCGTCAGGCTTGCGGATGCCGCTAAGAACGCACTGTTGCTTAGACAAGACCTTCCTTAGTCTGGACGATTCGTTGACACAGTCGATTGATTCGCAGAAGGCTCGCCAGGATTCTCTTTTGGCCGCGGTAATAGCTTTTTTGAAGGCGTTGAAACTGGATCGATATGCGTTCCAGTCTCTTTCCTCCCCGCTTACCTTTGCTCTGTTGAACAGCCGTCTCGTTTCCTGTCGAAGTAGTCGAAGATCAGAATTCCACCAGCTGTCGCTGTGCTTCTTTTTGACCCGACTTAACGAGCAGGAAAGTTTGAAAGCAGTGTTCAATGCCCCCGTTAGAAGTTCAATTGAGTTCTCAATATCGTGTTTGTCAGTGACCAGGTCGAATCGTTTCGACTTCAGTCTCGACTTTACGATGTTAGAGAATTTTTCCCAATTTGCCCTTCTTGGATTTCGGAATGGTGGTTTGCAAACTACGCCAAAGTTGACATCGTAGAGTATGCGGTTATGGTCCGAGAAGGAGCAGTCGCCTGACACTCTCCAGTTGTCCACCCTGACGTCATTTGCCTCAGAAAGTAGAGTTAAGTCTATAACTTCTTCCCTGACCCTATTCTGAAAAGTGGGCGTATTGCCCTTATTGCAGATATTAAGAGAAGTGGAAAGAATGAATTGGAAAATAGACTCACCCCTCGCGTTGATATCACTGCTACCCCATTGTGTGTGATGGCCGTTGGCGTCGCAGCCCAGCAGTAAAGCTCGCCCTTTCGCTCTGGCGAAGCTGGCCAGATCGCGGACCGCCTGGGATGGTGGCTCCTGCTCCTCGTACGGCAGATAAGCTGATGCGAGGATCAGGCAATGCCCTCCCTCTTGTTCAACCATACCTGCCGTGAGGTCTCCGTCGCTGTATTGGGAGAGAAGAAATAAATTAATATCTTTCTTTGCTACTATACAGGCTCGTAACCTACCTTCAGTTGAGGGGTGATGTAGGGTGTATCGACCTGACCCCAATCCAGAAATCTTTGATCTTACAATCCATGGTTCCTGGATTAGGGCCACATCAATATCCTCCTCCTCCATGAATCTCATCAAGTCGTGGGTTGCTGCCTTGGAGTGATGCAAATTAATTTGCACCACCCGTAGCAGTTCCCTCCGCGGCTTGTTCACGGTGTCCCGGAAAACGCGCCTTGACGGAACCCAACCCGAACTTGATGGCTCCAGAGCGTTGAATGAGGTGGGTGTATGATTGGCGATCGATAGCGAACGTCACATCATTTCCCACGCCGTTCTTGCTCTTGGCATTGGTCACTATTCTCCAATTTTGGATCGCCAGTTCCTTGTTTTGAACGCCTATAACCTTCAGCATGGACTCCGCCGCCGGTACCGGGGGCGGAATCCATACCGAGATTACAGGCCTCAAAGGGAGAATGGAGCGCGATACGACCTCCAACTTGGCGCCTGACCATAGTTCGCCAAGGCCAGCGATTACGGAACGGATGAAATCCAATGATCTCGTGTTACCGCAACCGATGACCTTGACGCCCCTCTGCCAGCCTGCCCCGTCGAAGATGGTTTCTTCCCCATCAGCCCGGATGATGGCGTCCAAGATCTTAGATTCCACAAGCAGCCAGTTTGCGGCCGAGATTTTCCCATCTGGGTCATTTCGGTCTATAACGGCTGCTTGCAACTCGTCTGGGACTGAAAAGCTGGTAGACTGGTGGGTCTTGTGCTTTTTAGCTTCCTTCTGAGCTTCCTCGCCCGATCTGGCCCTCTTAGCAGCTTTGCCAGCCTTGGAGGTAGGCGTTGCCGCTTTTGTGGTGCCAGCCTCGGTGCTGACCGGCTTGCTCCCCCCTTTGGCGGCTTGAACAGCAGCAGCCGCATTTTTAGCCGCGGCTACAGCTGGTTTACCGCTGGTGGAGGGAACTGCGCCGGCTGGGTCCTTAGCAGCCTTGTCACTGCGTGACCTGTTGGCTGCAGCGTGGACTGCCGTCGCACTTTCCTCCCCCCCGGGGGTAGCGTTGGAGCTGTGGGCTACCTTTGGTTTCCCTTGCTCCGCCGAGTTGGTTGTTCCTATTTTCCTCTCAAATTTGGCAACAACCCTCTGATGCTTCTTGATGAGAAGCTTGTCCCTGTTAGTCAGAGACGAGGCCTCCACTGAGCTCATCTTGCGGAGGTAGTAGGCTGAAGCTTTGTAAGCCTTTCGGGCTTTTTGCTCCGCTGTTCTCCCCGCACTCGTGGTATCTGACGGGGGGTCACCCAGTAAAGTGGCCTCCAGGTCGGGGTCAAGTGTATGGATGCTGCTGCCTTGCGATAAGGTGATTGCCTCATCATCGGTTGCAGCACCAATACGAAGACTGTCCAACCTGGAGCCTATGTCCAGGCTTTCCTCGTTAGCCAAGGCCGGTTGTCGCTGTAGCGGCATTGCCTTCTTCCCAGTAGCATTAGTAGACTGCATGGCCTGGGGTCCCGCCACGCAGCCTGAGAAGTTGCTGGATATCGACGCCAGGTGGCCTTCTCGCTCACCACCTACCGCCGGCACTGGGCATCCGATTCCCTGCACCGTAACTTTATTCTTTTCCTCAGCCACTACAGACGGACGGAAAGACACCCCTTCCCTGTGGGATTTCTTTTGAGTCTGCCATCCCACGCACAAAAAGACTCGGACTCGACCGCCCCTAACCTGGGGAACAGACGTCGTTGTGTGCCGCCCCTAACCTGGGGAAAACAGACGCACACTGGGTAAGTCTTAGTTCGTTCGCTCATCAACCGGCCTGCCTAACATGGGAAACCCTGTCAGGAGGCAACGCAATTGCTGCCTCCGGTCAGTAAAGTCCGGTGAATCATTGCTGAAACTTAAGCCCCCACACCGCGTCAAGGTGCCTACCCAAGTGGGGGTAGAGCTAGTTTACTTTTGAACAATTTTAGCTTAAAACGGGTTAAACAATTTTTGTATCAATATTTTTTTAATTACAGAAAAATTGTTTAATATTTATGGAAAAATACAAAAATATCACTTTTTTGATTTTATTTAGACATTATTAGGGTTTTCATCAAATGCGTCATTCGTAGACTTCAATTAGAACACAAACTTTCCCTGATATCGCTGCAAATTATTGGAAATTATTTTGGGGATAACAGTAAAATTTTTGTAATTTGCTTTGAATTCACTTCAAAAAATATTAATCGTAGCTTTTGCTATAAGATAACAAATAGGTGAAGTTGCTCTCAGGCAACTTTGGGGTCGAAAGGGTTAAGAAAATAAACTTCCATTAAGACGGGAGTTTTTTCAATTCGGGGTCTAAAAGGGCAACACATGGGCTAGAGTGTTGTATGAAGAAATGTAATTTAGTGGAGCCATTGACTTCAAACTTGCATGCAAAGAAAGAAAATCTGGACTCCGAAAGCCACCCACTTTGTTCTGTCTAGTACTAATAATGTTTTCTTTTCTTCAGAGTGAGTTTATGTTCGGTAATAACGTGCATGACGTCAATCATTATTTCACGCATAACAATCAGATAATTTTTTTTCCTACGGAAATCAAACATTTCCCGCAATATCGATTCCGCCGAGTTGCCCCATTAACATTTCTAATCTTATTCGTTCGAATTTGTGTCAACCAGTTTTCTTTTTAAAAAAGTGTGCACAGCATCGCCGCCTCATGAAATGCATCAGGGGGAATAAAATATTATCTAACAAATTACGAGTAAAACGTTTTCTACGTTACTCGTTAGCCAACATTTTTTCCCGTCGTCGTTGGCATCATTAGCATTAGAACGCGGCAGGGCGGCTGGCTGTCTGCACTGTGCAACGTTTAGTCATAAATATTGAACAGCTCTGACAACTCCATACGGAGCGCACTGCTGTCTGACACATGCAGCTGCATGTCACAGTGTTGTACTTGTGTATTCCGCGCGTTAATTTTTCTGTCATTACTCAATGCAGTGATCGCATTTAATTAATTACACGCCTTGCACTGGAACACTGGAAATAGTGCACAAACCCAAAAACGGAGAAGATGTAATAGGCCACAACTGCGCAAAAACTTGGACGTGCAACGTCATTTGCATTCAGCGCAGCTCACGCAAAATTCAGACAAAAATTCATGAATGAATTGCAATGCAAAAGCAGGAAGCCCCCGTTCGGCTGACTGGCTGATTAAGGAAGCCAATGTGATTCCCATGTAGAGCAAATTTCGGTCTAGAATAAAAGCCCAAATAAGCCGGCAAAGAACGCGCTGTGCATCGTCGCATTCAAACCAAACAGCGGCACGTGAGGGAATCCCGCGCATGCAGTCGCCACTTGGGCTGACGCATGCCATGCCGCGAGCGAGTCGCATTCAGCGAGCTCTAACCATAAAAATAAATACAAGAATTTATGCACATGCAGTCACACAAACATATACTCACTTATCTTATGGGCAAAACGGCGTACAGCGTTATAAATAAAATAAAGCGACGATGCTGTGCGCGTTGGTAGAGTTGCCACTTGGAAAGATAAACGAATCCATGGAAATTATAATTTGAGAGTGATTGAATGTTGGCGACGACCGGTTAGTGTGTTGGATTGAAAATTTATATCTTCATTGTAGTCAAAAAAATATAGCAAACAAATATTTTTTCTACAGCAAACCACTCAGAGTAAAATTGTCTTTGAAAAACTTCCAACTTGTCGTTCCTATTCCAATTATTTATTGGAATAGGAATATTATTTCCAATTGGTGAACTAATACAATTTTCAGTTTGAATCTATTGATTCTATTTTTTTTGCGCTCAATTATGGCTACAGCTGTTAATTCAGTATAATTTTTAAATGCAGTGCAAAAACGAAAATTCCCAACATATTCTGCTTTTTTTTACTATCGTAAAGGCAAGAATTCTGCTGAGGCTCAGAAAGAGATAATTAAAGTTTATGGTGTTAATGCAGCATTCCCATTATACTTTTTTGATTTTCTTATAAGGAATTTCCATACATTGAATTTTTCTCTATGACGAACAAATTTGGCAGCCAGAAATGGAATTGTCATGCGTTTTTGATCTCAATATAAGAATTTTTTTTTTACAATTAAGTTTTTTAGGCACCAAGGATCTTCGAAAACATTTAAAGCGATCTTTAAAAGTTAAAATTTAAGGCTGAATGCGAAAAAAAATAAATGTTTGATTTATAGAATCAGATCACAATCGCGAAGAATTGACCAATGAAGAAGAAGTGGCCAATGCTATTAAGAATTCTATACCAACAACAACATTTGGACGAATTTTTTCATCATTTGACGTATTTCGAGCCCAGCGGATGAAAAAGGATTAGTCAAAGAAGAAAAAAATGGCCGACGAATTCATCAGTTGTCATATTTTTTTCCACTCGGAAAAAGAAGAATTAGCCATCGAAGAAAAAGTGGCCAACGCTATAAACAATTCCATATCAACAACAACATTTGGATGAATTGAATTTGATTTGAATTTCTTCATCAGTTGTCATATTTTGAGCCAATTGGATGAAGAAAAATTAGTCAGTGACAAAGTGGCCGACGAATTTCTTCATCAATTGTCATATTTTGAGACAATCGGATGAAGAAGAATTAGTCAATGAAGAAGTGGCCGACGAATTTCTTTAGCAGTTGTCATATTTTGAACCAATCGGATGAAGAAGAATTAATCAATGAATAAGAAGTGGCCGACGAATTAGGACGAATTTCTTCATCAGCTGTCACATTTTGAGCCAATCGGATGAAGAAGAATTAGTCAATGAAGAAGAAGTGGTCGACGAATTCGGACGAATTCTTCATCAGTTGTCATATTTTAATTCAATCGGATAAAGAAGATGTAGTCAATGAAGGCGAAGTGATCGATGAATTTGGACGAATTTCTTCATCAGTTGTCATATTTTGAGCCCATTGAAACAAGAAGAATTAGTCAGTGAAGAAGAAGTGGAAGTCGAATTTGGACGAATTTCTTCATCAGTAGAAATAGTTTGAACCAATTGGATGAAGATGAATTAGTCAGTGAAGAAGAAGTGACCGTCGAATTTGGACGAGTTTATTTTTCAGTTTTGAGCCAATCGGAAGAAGAAGAATCAGTCAATGAAGAAGTGGCCGACAAATTTAGATGAACTTTTTCATCAGTTGTAATATTTTAAATCAATCGGATAAAGAAGATGTAGTCAATGAAGAAGAAGTGACCCACGAATTTGGACGAATTTCTTTATTAGTTGTAATGTTTTGAGCCAATCGGATGGAGAAGAATTCGTTTATTAACCCATTTTCGGCCGCTGGTCGATTTTTCGACCAGCCACTTTGAAGGAGAGTAGCTCTGCACTTAGACATTATATCTGTGAACTTTTGATGCATAAAATAGCTTTGGTCTTTTGGTAACCCCTCGAAATAATAATTTGTTTTAGAAAAGATAAATTTAGAGATGTTGGCGAAAGCAAGCAAAAAAGCATTTTTTTAGTCATATTTTGAATATTCTGAAAAATATATAACCTTTTCAAATTATTGATATATTATTGATTATTTACGAAGCCTAAAGACCAAATTACCGCAATCAATTGATATCCATAAAATTATGAAAATATTTTTACCTCTCAGCACCGCGTACTTTTCAGTGGTCGAAAAATCGAAAATTGGCCAGAAGTCGTCATGTATGCACATATGTAAGCCAACAATTGTTTGTTTTCATGCTTGATTATTATTTGACCAAAATTATATACATATATATTTGTTTTTATTTGAAATTAAATTTTTATTAATTTATAAAAAAAATAATAAAAAAAACACACAAAAAAAATCCAAAAATATTCTTGATTAAGGTCCTAAATGTAAGTCCTTAAAAGGAATTAAAAAAATATTGGCTATTTCTGGTAGCGGCCGAAAATGGGTTAATTAGTCAATGAAAACGAATTGGCTGTTAAAGAAGAAGTGGCCAATGCTATTAACAATTCCATACCAACAACAACATTTGGATGAATTTCTTCATCAATTGTGGTATTTCGAACCATTCTGGAGATGAAAAACACCTGACGGACTAATTTGTTTGCTTCTCTAACTACATTACAAGATTTTGTTGAATAACTAAAATAAATGAGTGTAATCCAAACTAAAGATACGGATTACTATAAATATAGAATAAACAAAGTTATAAAAATATAAAATAAAATATTAATTAAAATTATAAAAAATAAATGCACATAATTTCAGTAGAAAAAAAATTTTCATATGGCAAAGAAATTTTCTGGTCCCTTATGCATTTTTTATAAAAAAGTTTGACTGAACTAACTGAAATATTTCATTGGCTCAAAATATTTAAAAATACTTTTAAACTTCCATTTCTTCTATTTTATAACAATAAATCCCAAAAAAGTTGAATTTCTTTATTCTTCAGCTTCGGCTGCTACACATTGCACATTGGCTGTTTTCTTAACCCTTTCGCTATTTTGTTGGCAACATGCTACTTTGTGGACGTCTGAACCCTCTGTGGTTTCAAGAATAAATTTTTTTTTGGTCCTTAGAATAGTTTGAAGTTTTAGGAAAAATACGAAATTAATAAACTGAATATTTAAGTTTAAAGAAGAGAAGTATACACGTTTTTTTAATGGTATATCTTGACATAGTAAAGGAAGAAGAAGCACAAAACTTTAGAGAACTTTTTAATTTGACGTTTTCTTTCAATTTAGATACTTTTTTTTAAATTTTGGCTGAAGTAAATGAAGAAATATTCAAATTTTCGTTATGCGTAAAAAATTTTATGTTTAAGTAATTATTACAGCCACAACGATGTGGTTGCTCTCATAGAAAAACACTCTAAAATACAGGGTCCGAGTATACAAATTAAAAAATGTCTTATGGAATATTGCTAATATAACCACATAGAAGCCTAAGACGTATAATGTAAAATTTTAACTTTCCCCAGTAAAAACCTGTAGCGAAAGGGTTAATCTGAATTGACGAAATGTCAACAAATAATTTTGAAATTGAATTACCTTTTATTACAATTTCCCTGAAAAAAGTTTCACTTTAATGACATTGCAATCTGGCAACGTGCATTTGATCTGAGCTGAACGCATGGAAAAACGCGGCTTGCGCTCGCTTTGAATGTGTAATTCCGCATTAATGCAGAATCTATTAAGCTTTGCTTGGACATGTGTGTGTGTTCGTATGTCGACATTTGCAAAGTGCAGGCCAAACGTCACAGCGCTTATCGTTGGTCAGAACGTTTAATGCGGCGCAATGTTGTATAAAAGTGCTGTGAACTGCGAGCCTGGTCAACAGAGTTCAATAGCAGCTGCTGAGAGTAGCAACGGTCGAGCGAAGAACGGAGAACGGACTATTGTAGCTGTCGAGATCGAAATTTAAATTGAAATAGAAATAAAAGTGAAATAATTATAAATTAACAGAGCGCACACAGAGTTACATACAGCAGTAACTGCATACAGACGAAGCGTGAAATTGTTGCCATTGTAAGCCGAGTTAATGGCTTCGCGTTCGAATCAACGCAGCGGACTGTTGCTGGTCGCATACAGCGCCGCACTGTTGCTGCTGCTGTTAGCCACCGAATGCTGTGAGTAATTTTTTTTTTTATAATTGAAAATTCAATAAAGATTTTCAAGGTTAACCACTGAGCACATATCACTGCACTGCAACGTTTTATTTACTTTTATTTGACTTTGTTGGGGTTTTTGTTTATAACCACAACAGCAACGCAGAAATTGGCCGCAATGCGTCCAACTGTGGCCGGCAACGACGACGACAACGACTACAGCAACGAAGTGTTGCTGGACACTGATGAGTACAGCGACGAGGTGTCGTCGGAGCTGGATGACGGCGACATGACGCAGAGCTTCAACATGGACGAGGAGCTGGACGACGAGAGCGAGGACGACGCCTTCTGCCAGTGGCACAAGTGCGACAACGACCTGAGCGAGCCGCGCGGCATTGGCAAATACTTTGACTTTGCCTTTCTCAAGAAGTTCATGCGCAACCTGAACCCGTTCCGCATGAAGCGCATGCACATGCACTTCTATCTCTTCAAGCGCGCCTTTCCCGACTGCGGCCGCGAGCTGAGCATCGACGACGACGAGGAGCGCATATTGCAGGCCGGCTTCGATCCCGACCAGCCCACACGGTAAGTCCGACCACAGCTGCCACCCACTGACACTTAATTAATGGTGAAACGTTTTCGTTCCGGCTGCAGCATCATCATACACGGCTGGATGAGTCAGTCGCGCGGCTCCTTCAATCGCGACGTCAAGAATGCCTATCTGAGTCGCGGCGACTACAATGTGATTGTGGTGGACTGGAGCGCCAGCGCCAGCAATGTGAACTACTTTGCCGTAGCGCAGATGATTGAGGCGTTTGGCGCGTTGCTGGCGCGCTTCACGCAGCATCTGCACCGCACAGTGGACATGCGCTACGACGATGTCTACCTGATCGGGCACTCGTTGGGCGCACAGATGGCCGGCGCTGCCGGCAAGATGGTGCGCCCTGAGCGCTTCAATACCATTTTCGCGCTGGATCCGGCCGGCCCGAAGTTCCGGCATCGCAGTGTCGAGTTTCGCATCGATCCGACCGATGCCAAGTATGTCGAGTCGATACAGACGAGCGGCAACCTGGGCTTCCTGGAGCCGACCGGCAACGCCACATTCTATCCCAACTACGGCGTCTACCAGGGCAAGTGCTACTACGTGGGTTGCTCGCACATACGCGCCTACAAGATGTTCGCCGAATCGATAACGTCCGAGCTGGGCTTCTGGGGCACGCGCTGCGATCGCCGCAAGCCCAAGTGGCAGTGCAACGAGTCGGCTCGCGAGCTCTACCAGATGGGCGGCGAGCCGGCTGTGCCCAAGAGCGGTCTGTTCTATGTGAAGACGAGCACGAGTGCGCCGTTCGCGATGGGCCGACAGCGGTGAGCGTCAGAGAGAAAGAGAGAGATGGCATAAGCGGTGCGTTAAGTTAGTGAATGCGTTCAGTTCCTATTGAGGTTAGCCAGCCAAGTGGTGCTACAAAATATGCGATATAAGGCTTTTTTGTTTAATAGTGAAATGTGATATATTTTTTATTTTTTTTAAATAAATATATACATTTGATAAGTATTTAAGTGACTCTTTATAAAATGTAAAGTGAAATAAACAAATAAACAAAAATAATTATTTTAAATGTAATACGAAATAATTTTTTACCGGAAAACATTATTATTGATTATTCTAATTTTTAATTTTAATATTTTAATTTTTCTTATTTTTATTAAATTAAATCAATTCAAAAGTTATACTTTATGTTGTCTTTTTATTATGTCTTTTATTATTTTAAATTTTTTACTTTTTTATAAAAATTATAATTTATTAAAAAAATCTAAAGTGAAATAAATAAATAAAAAATAATAATTATTTAAAGTGTAATACAAAATTATTTTTTACCGGAAAACATTATTATTGATTATTAAATTTTTTGATTTTAATATTTTAATTTTTCTTATTTTTACTAAATTAAATCAATTCAAAAGCTATACGTTATGTTGTCTTTTTATTTTGTCTTTTATTATTTTAAATTTTTTTACTTATAAAAATTATAATTTATTAAAAAAAATTTAAAGTGAAATAAATAAATAAAAAAAAACTAATTATTTAAAGTGTAATACAAAATTATTTTTTACCGGAAAACATTATTATTGATTATTCAATTTTTTGATTTTAATATTTTAAGTTTTCTTATTTTTACTAAATTAAATCAATTCAAAAGCTATACGTTATGTTGTCTTTTTATTTTGTCTTTTATTATTTTAAATTTTTTTACTTATAAAAATTATAATTTATTAAAAAAAATTTAAAGTGAAATAAATAAATAAAAAAAACTAATTATTTAAAGTGTAATACAAAATTATTTTTTTACCGGAAAACATTATTATTGATTATTCAATTTTTTGATTTTAATATTTTAATTTTTCTTATTTTTACTAAATTAAATCAATTCAAAAGTTATACGTTATGTTGTCTTTTTATTTTGTCTTTTATTATTTTAAATTTTTTTACTTATAAAAATTATAATTTATTAAAAAAAATTTAAAGTGAAATAAATAAATAAAAAAAAATAATTATTTAAAGTGTAATACAAAATTATTTTTTACCGGAAAACATTATTATTGATTATTCTAATTTTTTTATATTTTAATTTTTCTTATTTTTACTAAATTAAATCAATTCAACAGTTATACTTTATGTCAGGCGCGGATTCAGAAAAATATTTCGGGAGGGGTTTCAAAAAGTAATTCTTTAATGTTTATAAAATGCCTTTTAATTTGTATGTTTATAGTCGATCCAAATATTTCGAGGGAGGGGTTTCAACCCCAAAACCCCTGAATCCGCCACTGCTTTATGTTGTCTTTTTACTATGTCTATTATTATATTGAATTTTTTACTTTCTTATAAAAAATTATAATTTATTAAAAAAAATTTAAAGTGAAATAAATAAATAAAAATATAATTATCTAAAATGTAATACAAAATTATTTTTTACCGGAAAACATTATTATTGATTATTCTAATTTTTAATTTTAATATTTTAATTTTTCTTATTTTTATTAAATTAAATCAATTCAAAAGTTATACGTTATGTTGTCTTTTTATTTTGTCTTTTATTATTTAAAATTTTATGAATTATTAAAATGATTTTAAAAATAAACATTTCTACAATTATAATAAATACTTAAAATAAATAAAAAAATCAATATTTTTCTATTTAGTTTTTGTGAATTATTTTTTAATTTTTTATTTACGACTACTTACTTAAAAAATTTAACTTATTTTAACTGATTGAAATTAATTTTAAATTTAAATTATTTTAAATTCATTAAAATATTTATATTTTATTTACTTTTATTATTTTGTATTTTGGGTTTTTCCCAATTTTTTTCTTTTATTTTACACTATTTTAAAAACGAATATTTTACTTATATAATTGTTTAATAATTAATATTTAAAAATGATCAAAAAAACCAATAAATGTTTTTATTATTAAATGTTTTTAATAATTTGTAAATTTTTAACTCACTTTTTAAATTGATTGAAATATAGGGTTTTAGTTTAGTTTGTTCTAATTAATTTAATTAATTTGTTTTTAATTTCGTTTTAATTTGTATTTTGTTTTTTCCAATTTTTTCTTTTATTTTAAATTATTTTAAAAGCGAATATTTTACTTACATATTTGTTTACTTATTAATATATAAAAATGACCAAAAAATCAATATTCTCTTTTTATTATTTAATGTTTTCATTTATTTTTAAATTTTTTACTTACTTTTTAAATTAGTTGCAAACTCTATGTTTCATTTGCTTACTATTTTGTATTTTTAATTTTGTTTTAATTTTATAATTTCTTATTTCAAACTATGAAAACAATTAATTATTTGTTTTATTTAATTGTTTCAATTCTTTTAAAATTTTTTATTTACCTACTTACTTTTGATATTAATTAAAAACTTTATTTTATATTTTTTTAAAATGTTGCATTGTTTGTTTTTATATTTTTTTTATTTTGAAAATTAAATTATTTTAAAAAATATATTATTTTTATAATTATTTAATAATTAAAATTTATATATAAAAAAAAATATATATAAATAATTTTTTTAACATTGATTTTTACAAATAAATTTTTATATGTTATTTTTATTTATTAAATTAATTTACAATTAAATAATTTATTGTTTTTTAATATTTTGTA
Source organism: Melieria picta (assembly GCA_964056695.1). Classification (NCBI taxonomy): domain Eukaryota; kingdom Metazoa; phylum Arthropoda; class Insecta; order Diptera; family Ulidiidae; genus Melieria; species Melieria picta. Next base: position 123,247,419 of record OZ057399.1, on the reverse strand, counting down.
TTTTTTAAATGTTTTGAATATTCTTTATTTCAAAATCATCAAGCAATATTTTACAGGTTTTTTCAATTTCAATTTTTTTCATTTAATTTTCTCAATTTTTTGTGTTTATTGTATTTTTAATATTTAGTTTTTGGATTAATAAGTTTATTTTTGTAAGTTAATATTAATTATATTTTTTCTTCTTTAAACATTAACTGAATTTAAAACTTAATATTTTTTTAACTTTTCGAATATACAGTACTTTTCGTTTATAACGAACCCGTTTAAACGATTTTCCGCCTAAAACGAACCAATTTCAAAAGTACGCGCTGTATGTTTTCGCTTATTACGGACCCCTTTTAAAGCGAACTTTCGGTTAAAACGAACCATTTTGCCCAGTCCCTCGAAGTTCGCTTTAAGCGAAAAGTACTGTATAATGATTTAATTTTTTATTTCAAACAATTTTAAATTTAAATTTCACTTAAAACATTTAAAAATTAATATATTAGGGATTTTTACTTTTATTTATTTATGTATTTGTTTCATTAAATTTTTTAATATTTAAATTTCTGAATTAATTTTTTTAAATTTGTTTTTAACTATTAAAAATTATAATTTTCTTGTTTTCGCTTATATTTAGTTTTTTAACTATTTACAAACATTTATGAAAATTATACAAAAATTAAATGAAAATAAAGAAAAATAAAAAAATGTAACATTTTTGGTTAATTGATTTTGAATATTTTTCCCTCATAAACATACATAAATATTGATATATTTGCATTTGGTATTTTCCCCTTGCGTTTATTGCGTTTATTCGCATATTACAAGACACTTTTAGTGTTTGCGAGGGTAGCTGTTGCTGCCTGCACGACCTTATCAGCTCACAATCGTACATCCTTTGCATGTATATCCTTCTTATGTACATGCTTGCTCTCCGTAATGAGCAAACCGATTAATATTTCATGCGAAAATTCACACACATATCGTCACTGTTGTCCTCATACCCCAATTGACGTTCACACTGGCGCTCTGCTGTCATTGCAAAACACAAAATCCGAGCTATTTCAGCTTTCGTCGCGACTCATCCTGCTGCTATTGTAACAAATAAGTACTATGTATATGTGTGCTTGTGGTGGTATGTGTGTTTGTGATGTGTCGTTTACGTTAATTGGCATTAGTTGGTAATTAAGATGAACGCACACAGAGGCGAATGGTGTGAACACACACACATTAAAATAATTGTTTTTGCCCGCTGTGCATCTACAGTGGACAATATGGAACAAATTGCTGCAATACTCGACTATATGATTTCTGATGATGATGAAAATTTCTCCTGATTATTGTATCTAATAATAATTTAATAAGTTTTGTACGAAAAATCACTTTGAATATAGTAAAACAATTTTTTTTAACCCTTATTCTCATACCCAAACTTACTAACGTCGTTTGGCACCCGGGGTACCCGGGTACCCATTTCATGAAATTTTTAAGTTTTCAGTATAGAAAACAAAATTTTTTAAATATATGATTTGTTCGCTTTTCACCTAAATAACGAGGATCCGGAAGGTAAAAAAAAAATTTAATTATTTGTCAGTTTTTTTCACGAAAATACATCGCAGTGGGCACCCGGGTACCCGGGTATGAGAATAAGGGTTAAGATGTCAGTTTAAATTTGTTTTGAATATTTTTTAATTTTGTTATTATTTTAATAAAATGCTACCCAAATTAGTTCTTTCTGTTTTTTGTTGGAAAACACATATTTAATTTTAAATAAACGAAATAAAAAAATGTTTTATAAACTAGTTTCTGTTCTATATGTGAATTTTTGTGTTTCAGTTTTTTTCTTACTCGTCGCTTAAATATAATTTTCTTATAACTTTGTAGTCCTACATAATTTTTGTATTAAAACAAAATAGTTTAATTACATAAATTCTTAAGAAAAAATGTTTTATAAACCAGTTTCTATTCTACATTTGGTTTTTTTGTTTTTCTGTTGTATTTCCCTCAAGTCGCTTTGTCGTTCAAATATTATTTTGTTATTAATTCGTTGTCTTACATTGTTGTTGCATTTAAACAAAATACTTTAATTGCTTAAATTTTTAAGAAAACATTCTTCATAAACTTATTTTTATTTTATATATGAATTTTTGTATTTCTGTGTTATTTTTCTCTCGTCGCTTTGTCGCTCAAATATTATTTTCTTATGAATTTGTTGCCTCACATTGTTGTTGTATTTAAACAAAATACTTGAATTACTTAAATTCTTAAGAAAAGCTATTTAAAAACTAATTTTATTACTATTTTTAAACTAGTTAGTCGCCCAAATATTTTTTACTTTCTTATTAGTTTGTTATATCACATTGTTGTTGTATGTTGCTTATCACTTCGGCATTGCTAATTGGCTGATTTAATACAGCTAACACCTCATTGGTGTAGCAAGATCGCCAATCACCGATCATCGCACATGATTTTTATTAAAAAAAACAGCCTAAAAATATGCAAAACACAATGAAGCAGTGAGTTGAAATTGAACAGAGCGAGTGTGGCTGAGTGAGGTAGTAGTTAATGAATGAGTGAGTGAATAAGAAAATCAGTAAAAGTGTGAACGAATGAGTGAGTGAGTGAATGATTGGTTGAGTGATAGAATGAGTGAATGAGTGAGCGCGATTTTGTTGAATACATTTGAAAAAAGCAATTTCAAGTGCCAAAGTACTTGGTAGACAATTAAATAAAAGGACAGACAGACAGAAAGATTCATGGTTGAAGGAGAATTGGACCTATGAATGGATGTATCTGCATTTTGTTATACCTACTTTGAATGAATGAATAGAATAGAACAAAAGCTCAAAGGAAGAATGTACAAATATACAGCAGTGATGACTAGACATTAGTGGTCACGCAAGCGGGGTTTTGGGGGTTCAAACCACCCAAATATTTGTTTCTTACAAGCATTTTGGGAGGCAAACACCGCTGGTTGCAAACGTTATTTGGTTCTAAAGCGGTGGCCGAAACCACCCACAAATAAAATTTAGTGTGCGCTACTGTTAGACAAATATTTCTTCAGACATACGAGACAAATGCACAATTTAGAACAAAATTATGGCCCATCCATTGAACGACCAGAAGAAGGAATAAGAGTAAAAAAACGGCTGGAACAGGCAGGAAGATATATACAACTAGAACGATCAATACACATGTAACTGTAAGAAAGCCATTGTCAATTAAGCAACTGTGTGTATGTGTGCGTTTATAAATTTCAATCATGACATCTCATATGGGGAGCCCATGTTAGTGGGTCGTTGAGAAGTGGCCAGTTATGATGTCTTGATAGCTCTAACACTAACTAACTTTATAAATGGGGTCTGATACAGCTATGTCTGCTACCAATTACAATAGTTTCCAGACAGCTAAACACAAAGTGGTATATTTAAGATAACTTGAGCCATAAGATAGCAAAAAGTTTATGCTTCAACTGAGTCAACAGTATTTCTCACAATCAGTCTTTTCGTTATAAAATTGTAATACTCGTAAATTCGAGCAATTTTTGTCGCTGTGCAGAATTGTGATAATGGCTAAACGTCATTGAATAATTAAGCAAATTGCAAAAGTGGCATTCGAGCAAACATTGAACGCTTGAAGCCAACACTTAGTGCAAAAGTCAACACCATAAAGCCACAAATAACAAGCAGGCAATTTCTTAATGGTCTCGTAATGATTCTAGTGATGACGATTGACATTTCTACCCTCAAATTCGGTTGAAATAGATATCGAAACACATTAACGAGGCATTGAATTGCGAATAGAAACCCACAAATGAGACGAGACATTCAATACTTGCTGTAACCTCGTTTAAGTAGAGAATGCTGGAGATATTTCAATTAAATGTTTAAAGCCAATAAATTTGAATGCCGTTAAAGCTGAAATTTGGCAATGCAGTCGCTCGCAGTTGCTGAATTGACTTTACGTCATGAACGTTTCCAGTGGCGCGCACAGTATTTAATTTTGGGGGAGTTTGCGTAAAACTTTTGAGCGGAAGATCATTCGAAACTATTTTTTGTAGCAACAATTGTTTGTGTTTGGGGGTTTGAACCCCCCAAAACCCAGTGGCATGCGCCACTGAACATTTTCATATGTACGGATGAACATTTCAATAGCGATTAATTGCTAGAACCTAAAGTCTTAACGTTGCGCCTTAAACTTATTCTAATGTCTTGTCTGTGGCGATCCAAAGACTTGATTGGGTCAATTTTTCGTTTCATAGATACCGATGAACCCGACGACGACCCGACCCTCAGCCGCGACTTTTTCCTGAAAACTGAAAAGACCCCTTTAAGGGCTGAGATTTGACACGATTGAGAAGAGTTTCCTGTTCTCAAAACTGAAAAGACCCATGAAAGGACGGATATTTGATACGATTGAGGAGATTTTTCTGTACCCAAAACTAAAAAGATACATGAAAGTACGGAGATTTGACAAGATTGAGGAGAGTGTCCTGTTCCTAAAATTGAAAAGACCCATGAAAGGACGGAGATTTGATACGATTGAGGAGATTTTTCTGTACCCAAAACTAAAAAGATACATGAAAGGACGGAGATTTGACACGATTCAGGAGATTTTTCTGTACCCAAAACTAAAAAGGCCCATGAAAGGACGGAGATTTGATACGATTGAGGAGATTTTTCTGTACCCAAAACTAAAAAGATACATGAAAGGACGGAGGTTTGACAAGATTGAGGAGAGTTTCCTGTTCTCAAAACAGAAAAGATCCATGAAAGGACGGAGATTTGACACGATTGATGAGAGTTTCCTGTTCTCAAAACTGAAAAGATCCATGAAAGGACGGAGATTTGACAAGATTGCGGAGATTTTCCAGTTCTTAAAATTGAAAAGATCCACGAAAGGACGGAGATTTGACACGATTGAGGAGATTTTTCTGTACCCAAAACTAAAAAGACCCATGAAAGGACGGAGATTTGATACGATTGAGGAGATTTTTCTGTACCCAAAACTAAAAAGATACATGAAAGGACGGAGGTTTGACAAGATTGAGGAGAGTTTCCTGTTCTCAAAACAGAAAAGATCCATGAAAGGACGGAGATTTTACACAATTCAGGAGAGTTTCCTGTTCCTAAAATTGAAAAGACCCTTGAAAGGACGGAGATTTGACACAATTGAGAAGATTTTTCTGTTCCCAAAACTAAAGAGATCCATGAAAGGACGAAACATCATGGGAGTTTTCTGTTCTTAAAACTGAAAAGAGGAATAAAGGAAGACCACATCGCTGGAAGTACTTGAGGGCCATACAAAAAATCGCATATCAGAGCGCTTCGAGGATTGAAAAAAGCACTGGCACAAGTTAATTACATCAGAGGGGGCGGATTACTTTGAAGGGATTACTCTGAATAACTGACATAAATATTTATATTTCCAAAAAAAATCAAAAATCGCCTTTTCTTAACAAACCTCTCTACATTGCAGAACCTACATAAGTGAGTTCGCTAAGATTGTCGATTTATTTAGTCGATCTAGATAGTCGATCACTCTGATTTCTTTAGATTACTTTAAATTTTTCCCATTACTTCTACAACTTATGCGCATTTCCTGCATGTCTTAAAGTAAAATTCAATAACTGAATACTTTAGCCTATTTTAGTTCGATTTTTAGGAATTCCATAAGTTTTGAAAATTTGAATTTTACCAACTATACAAAAACTTTTGTTTTGGCTATGAAGTCAAGTATGTGTGGCCAGCAACTGTTGCCAACTATTTGCATTGCCACCCTCTGCTCTGCGCCTGCGTGCTCCCCCCTCTGCCACTGCACTCTACCTCTCCATCGACTTTCAAATTGTTGCGGCCAAACAAGTGGCCACAGCGAGCCGAGTAGGTAGACGCATGCAGTCGCCGTGGTGCCGCAATTAAACCACAAAACTAATCCCAAAGTGGTAATAAATATTTGCCTTATACGCACCAACGAACGGCCGCACATGGCCGCAACGTCAGCCAACTTCGACAATGGAGTTTGGGGTGTGTTTGCGTGTCTATATGTGTGTGTGTGTGTTGGTGTTTGTTTGCGCGAGAGTGCAACGTAAATTGCTATTAACATAGTTTATTTGGCAATAAAACCCTACGGAATGCGGCTGCTGAAAATGGCAGACGGTGGCTTCGTTGGCACGTTCGATGTTGATGGCAATGGCGATGACGAGCGCTGTCGCCGTGGCCAAGTCATTTACATTTTAATTGACGAACAAATGATAATTGAGCGTCTCTCGATATTAACACACATCATGGCACTGGACGACGAAACATTCCATTCTAAACTGCTTCTTGTTTTTGTTTTTTGTTTGTGGATGTAATTAAAGTGAAGATTTGCTATTTGGAAATAATGACATAAAAACACATCTTTGATGGAACAATTTAACTTTTGAGGAACACAGAACGAGAAAGAGGAATATATAGGAATGGTGAAAATCTTCCATGTGGAAGTCGTTAAAAGAAAGCGAGGTTAGAAAGTGATGTTCGAAAGTGGGGTTAGAAACAATAAGAGAGAGAGTGTTTGATTGTGGGGAATGAAGGGATGGTAATGAGAGTTGTGTGTGTGTAATGAAAACCATCAAGTTGGAATTAGAATGGCATAAAATTAATGGCGAAGAAGTAATGTGAGTAGAATTTCAAAGTAGGAGTGAGTGAGTGGAAGTCAGAGTTGGCTGAATGTAAAAAAGTAATTATTAGAATTTCTGGTGTATGGGAGACAGAAGAAAAAGGCGTATCTAGTTGTGAAAATGTTGGTACAAATGAGAAATGGTGTATAGAAAATCAGAGGTTTTGATGCAAGCACAGGAATGGAAAGCTATCTTTATTTTGTGTGAGTTAAGCGGAAATTTTAACTCACAATTTTCTAACCTTTTTTTGAAATAAGTCCACGTAGTCTTTGGGGTTAGTAACAGCAGTAAAGCTATTTGAATAGCAAGGAACTTTGGCCATAGTTCGAGTGGGGAATACATTTAAAGTTTGGGTGAGGTTAGGTTAGTGGTTGGAAGAACAAAATCAAGAAGAAGCACAGAAGTAATAGTAGCAAAAGAGCAAATTTGAATTGAGAAATGCGGAAGATTCAAAGTACAGAAAAGTTTGAGCAGTTTCGTTCTATTTAACAGCGTCAAAATTTTTGACTTTTTTGGGGATTTGAACCCACAGGTGTCTAACTTCTTATTGCACCAAGTCTTCGTAGCCTTTAGGGTTAGTAAGAGCTTAAAAACCATTTGGAATCGCCAAAAATTTTTGGCCACATTTCGAGTAGGGAAAACATTAAAAATTATAGTGAGGTTAGGGTAGAAGTTGGGACAACAAAATCAAGAAATAGCACAGAACTGATTTGTAATGAAAAACAAACTTAAATTGAGAGATACGGAAAGTACAAAGTACAGTGCTCCCAGAGAAATTTTAGCAGTTTCGCTGCGTTTGCTTAACCCATTCAAGACTTTTGACTTTCTGGGGGATTTGAACCCATCGTTAGTCGTTAGCGGTAGTAAAAGCATTAAAACCTTTGAAATTGCAAAAAACTTTAGTCATAATTCGAGTGGGGAAAATATTAAGAATTATAGTGAGGTTGGAAGAACAAAATCAAGAAGAAGCATAGGTGTGATTTCTTATAAAAGAACAAACTTGAATTGAGAAATGCTGTAGGTACAAAGTACAGTGTTTCCAGGGAAATCTTGATCAGTTTTGCTCTATTTGACACTGTAAAGATTTTTGACTTTCTTGGGGGTTTGAACTCACAGTTTTCTAACATCTTATTGTACCAAGTCTCGGTAATGGTTAGTGGCAGTTAACATCATTAAAACCTTTGGAACTGCAAAGAACTTTAGTCTTAATTCGAGTGAGGAAAACGTTAAAATTTATAGTGAAGTTAGGTTAGAGGTTGGAAGAACAAAATCAAGAAGACGAAGCATAGAAGTAACTTGTAATGAAAGAACAATCTTGAATTGATGATGCAGGGTCACAAAGTAGAGTGATCCCAGGGAAATCTTGAGCAGTTTCACTGCATCCGTGAAGACTTTGGACTTTCTCGGGAGTCTCCAAATCTTAATGAGGATTTTCATTGAAGAAAGCTTTGAGTCTGGGTGCCAAACCAATTTCTGCTTATCCATCTTCTGATCTTAATTTCGTCTGGTATTTCTACCTATTCATTTCAATGGGAAAGCGTTGTGAATCGGCCTTTTGGCTCTTCGAAGCGAATCAAGCCGTCATGTTTCTAAAAGTTGTTCACTTCAAACCGTTTCAGAAGATTTAAATAAAATTATTTATAAATACGTAAATTTTTATATAATTATTTTCGTATTTCTTATGATTGAAACTCCAGCCGTCATGTTTCTAAAAGTTGTTCAGTTCAAACCGGTTCAGAAGATTCTAATAAAACTATTTTGAAATACGAAAATTTTTATATATTAATTTTGTATTTTTAATATATAAAAATATCTAAAAATTTTCTTAGGTTTTTCTATTGTTTTGTTAATAAATCTCAGCATAATTATTTATATTTTTTTAATAATTTTTTTTTTATAATTTTTTTAGGTTTTGGTTGTTAATGATTTATTTGACAATAAAAATTTACATGGTGGCATAAAAGTTGTCACCTGGCGCAAAATTTGTCACCCAGTGTTTTTTGGCTCTAATTTTTTTATGAATGAATGAATGAATCAATAAATCCTTCCTATTCATTTATTCCTCCATGAACACTGGGTGACAACTTTTGCGCCACCCTGTACGAGTAAAAAAAAAGTAAAAATTCTATATACATTGTACATATATTCTTAGACTTGCATTACATTTTTTTCGACCAAAGAAAAGTTCGTGGTAGAGATATCTCAAAATTATTGATAGGGATGGTTGGGGTAAAGATGGAACTACCTTAGTCTAGTGGTGGTCACCCTAAAATTCCGCCATCTAGCTAGAGTTACCAGACTCAAAAAATTGTTAATTTTCCGGAGGTGGAAAATGTGGCGAAAGGTAGTGGCCTTAGAACTTCACAAAAATCTGCCTCCTAACTCACCTGTAAAAAATACAACTTTTGTTCACGTGTTTAGCTGATCACTTTAAAAAGTATGGAAAAAGCTACCATTGCTGCGTAATGGGTAGTGTCCGATCGAAACCAATTTTTTGGGCCGAAACCGAAACCGAATATTCAGTTTTTATTTAATATTCGGCCGAAACCGAAACTTTCTAGTTGAAATAAAAATCACCATATCAAGCCCTTTTTTCAACAAACGAATTTTACATTAAGTAAATAAAGAACAAACATAGCGTAAATAAATAAATACTTATAAAAAAAATCAATTTATTCATTTTTCAAAAACGTAAACATGAAAAAATCACCCTTTCGTACCTTACTCGCTAATATTCAAAATTAAATAATTTAATATTATATGCTAAAAAAAGAAGTTTATTTACATTGGTGGCATCTAAATTATTCCTCCTTTCACTATACACTATGATCAATAAGTACCGGGACTGTGTATTTTGAATTTTCCGCCGTTGCCCGATGCAGGTTTTTTAGGTCGGTAGGACCTTAACTGACATCTGTGTCAAATTTTGAGCGGGATTGCATCATTAGTTTTTGTTTGGCAGCTGTTAGCGTCAGTTAACTTTTTGTACTTCGTCGCATTTTACAATGGATAATTTTGTTGATCAACGTATTTGTTTGAAATTTTGTCTTAAGAACGAAATTTCTTGTGCCAATGCGCTTAAAATGTTGCAGAAAGCATTTGGGGAGTCTGCTCTATCAAGAACCAGAGCGTTCGAGTGGTATAAAATGTTCAAAAGTGGTCGTGAAGTGGTCGAAGACTTTCCTCGTTCTGGACGTCCTTCAACATCGAATACCGACGAAAATGTTGAAATTGTGAAGAAAATCGTGCTTGAAAATCGTCATGTGAGCCTCAGAGAGATTTCTAACGATCTTAACATCTCTTATGGAAGCGCACAACACATTGTTGTCGATATTTTGCGTATGAAACGCGTCGCCGCACGGCTTGTTCCTCAAGACTTGAATGCGCCGTCTCACAAAGCACACATTATTCGCGATTATTTGAACAAACACAGTGTGAATATCATCGATCAGGCTCCCTATTCTCCAGATATGGCAACTTGTGACTTTTTCCTGTTCTCCCGACTCAAGTTACCGCTTCGTGGAAAGAGATTTGAGTCCATAGAGGTCATAAAAGAAAATGCGACGCGAGAGCTGAAGGCCATACCTGCTTCGGCTTACCAGAAGTGCATGGACGATTGGATTAAGCGTTGGCATATGTGTATTGCTTCAGATGGGGCTTATTTTGAAGGGGATAAAATAAATTTACCAGAAGAATAAAACAATTTTGTTTTTTTGACACAGTCCCGGTACTTATTGATCATAGTGTATATCTGCTACACAATAAAATGTAAAAAATATTCTAGAAAGTTTCGGTTTCGGCTATTCGGCCATTTTTTGGCCGAAACTGAAACCGAAACCGAAACCACTTATCTGGGCCGAAACCGAAACCGAATATTCGGTCGGACACTAGTAATGGGTAAAAAATACCCAATGAATATCTCAGCAACGGGCAGAGATAGAAAGCTGAAATTTTGTTTCTGATCATTTTGGGTCAATTCCAGGTCGTGTATGAAATTTTATCAAAATCGTATGGGCGGAACTGGTACCCGGCTTTAATGGGTTAAAACACGTACATGATGAGAAAAAGAAACAAAGTAATCTGCATAATTTGTGGTTAGGATTGAACACAAGGGCGGATTTAGAAAAATATTTTGGGGGGTTTCAAAAAGTAATTCTTTAATATGCATAAATGTTTATGTATATTCCTTTAAATTTGTATGTAGTTTTAAAGTCGACCCTAATATTTCGGGGGCGGTTAAACCCACAAAACCACCCTCTGAATCCGCCACTGATTGAACACAATGCGCGCAGGAATCAACACAAGATTTTTGTTATGAAAACAGAAGCCAAAACAATTGAAGTGTGAATGAGTGTTTAAAGGCGCCAAAATGAATTGAAGTTCTGTGCCATGACAAACATTTCAAACAATTCATAACGTGATGAAATAAACATCATGAACTCCAATATTTATTTACAAACAAACTAAAAAAACTAAAAAATTAAAAAATAAAAAAACAAAATTGTTTTGTGTGTGTTTAGGCCAAAATTTGAGCAATTGATCTTTGCACCCAACTCGGCATTGCGTGCCGTTGGGTTCAAAAACATGCAGCAATTCACGCCGCCACTCGGGTAACGACGTCGAGCCATGAATCAGAGACAAGGCAATCAACAAAAACATGTCCAACTGCCCAAACAAGCCAATCAACCCAGACAAGTCAATCAACCCGCACAATCCAATAATGCCCGACAACCCAATCTACCCGGCCATCCCAATCATCCCAGTCATCCCAATCAAACCGTAGTTCGGCGAGTGATACGGAAAACTTTTGACGGGGAACCAATTATACCGATCAAGATGAACCCGGCGGAATACGAGGCCGGCTGCCTGGAGTGGCACAACAAATACCGTGCAAAACACGGCACGCCGCCGCTCACGTTGAATGCCAACCTAACCAAGATCGCTGCCGCCTGGGCGGAGGTATGCAACGCACCGCAATGTGTCACCGCCAACGTGACCGCTTCTCATTTGTTGTTGCAGTACCTGGCCAAGGAGAACAAAATGGAGCACAACATGGAGCACAAGTACGGCGAAAACATCTACTTCAGCTCCGGCCAGGAGGTGTCCACCGAACGACCCGTCGAGATGTGGTACAGCGAGATCAAAATGTATGACTTCAAGAAGAGCGAATTCCGACCGGAGACGGGCCACTTCACGCAGCTGATCTGGCACGACTGCAAGGAAGTGGGCATCGGGCTGGCAATGCGGTTCGTATGCGTTGACGTTTTGCGTCTCTGTGCTGACTTCTGTCGCCGCTGCTAACCGTCAACTGCTTTCAGCGGCGAGGCAGTGTGGGTGGTGGCCAACTATAATCCGCCCGGCAATGTTGTGGGCAAATTCAAAGAGAACGTGCCGCTGCCCATTTCGAAGTAGCAACTGGACTCGAGATGAGACGTGCTGGAAGCGGTGCGTGCGGCGGTAGTGACTGCTTCGCATCGCACAGCGATTCTGCTGCGGTGATGCAAAGCTGGCGCTACCAGCGCACGGCAGCTACCCGAACCTGAAAGCCTTGACCGCTTTCGGTGCGAAGAAGCGCCCGCTGCCAAACTGGTGAATGTAAGAATTGCTTGTAATAAAATAATTTTGGCAGGACAGACGCACTTGCACCTGTGTTCTTCATTCCTTTGGCGTTGTGGTTACTCATCTCATCGACCCAGTCTCCAGACGTCTTAAAGCACGTTTGGCATTTTTCCCCAGCTGCGGTTTTTTTGCAATTTTATTTTCATCTCTTTTTAAACACCTTAAACCGTTGCTGCGACTTGTTGTTGGGTCCTGTAAGTGCGGCCAATTTGTTCAATTCAATTTAAACAAATTTGAAACTTTTCAAAAATTTCTGTCATTTTAAGCTTTTGCCATTAATCTGCGCAACATTTTGCTTTCGTTGGTTTTGCAGTGTCGCTTTGTTGCTTTTGCTGTTGTCATTGTTATTTTGTTGTTGTTGTTGTTATATTGTTTTTTTTGTTGGTTGAGTCTTTGTGTCGCGGCGTTCGTCTGCTTAGATGCGCGCACAAGACACACAACGCACACACACACACAGACACATAAACACACTCAAGTCGCCGGCAAGCGAAAACAACTTTCTGAGTGCATGCAAACTTTTTAATTTAAATCGAAGTTTAACTCGCCCTCCAGCCGCTCGCGCTAATGCCGCAAACTTTTATTTTCCGCCTCAGTTTTCCTATGAAATTTTTAAATTTCAAAGTTCTGCGCCCCGGCAATTTTACTTTACATTTTTTTTTGACGCCCGGCGCATTTGTTGTGGCGGCAAATACTTACATTCCAAGAAAAAATACTCGGAAAAAAATTCAAAAAAAATAATAATACACAGTCTGTGTGACGGAGTGTGCGTGTGTGCTGCGCCTAAAAGCGACCATTGCCGAGCGTCCCTTGCTGGCATTTAAGACTCAAGTGTTGCGCCACGGTGTGACAGGGGCGCTGCAAGAGCGAACGCAGAAATCTTAGTTAAACTTTCTTGCAAGGGTTTGCCTAAAACTTCGTGTAGTCTTCTTGTTTACGACATTTTGCGGCCATTTTCAAGCGTTGTGCCTGCTTCAAAATTGAACCCCTTTAAAATTTAAAAGCAGACGCTGCTGCAAAAGACTATAGAAAAATTGTTCATGTTGTTGTAGTGGCAGCGCACTTACGAGCGTCTCAACGTCTCGAGTTGGTATTAAGATTTGTTTTTAATGTAAATTTGCTTTTTCTTTAAATACGTGAATATGTAAGTGACAAGCTTGCAGCAAATTTGCATTTGTGTGAAATGTCTATAAAGTGTGGAGATAAATTTGCATTTTCCAAAAAAAAGTACACAGCTCAATTGGTTCAAAGCTGTCTGCGTCGGCCGGAAATAATTCTCAAATCCAAAATTGCTCGTCGAATGTTGCTAAACACATGTAGCGTTGGTTTTTTATTGTTGTGATTTGACAACAACAATTACAACAACAAATTAAAGTTGTATTTGCATATTTGAATGTGTAAATATGCCGACAATTGGAGATGTCAGTTGCCGGCTTCAAATTGAAATACACTAAAAAAAAAACAAACATAGGTCTCATTGGGCAGCATTGTTTTGATGATTTGAGCAGTTGGGAGATGTGTTGCCATAGTCTTTGGTTGTCATTGAACTCTATTGCTCTGACTTGTGCTTGTTTGAAATGATTTCAGTTCCAGTTTCTTACCAAAAGTTTCTGGTGTGAGTAGGACACTGTCCAATCTTGGCAGTGGCCCTCACAGTATTTAATTTTCCCGAGTTCTGCATATAATTTTTGAGCCCAATACCATTTGATATTAGATTTGCCACCCACAGTTATTGTAACAAACATTTATGTGGCAGGTTTGAACCCCCAAAAACCGCCACTGAATCTGGGAATCTGGGGAATTCGGGATCAGCGAGCAACGCCAATGCCAATAATCGGCATCAGTCCTGCAAAGGTTCAACAGGCAATCAAGAACCATTCAAACAATTCTCACGTGAAGAACTGCTGCGGCTTGGAATCGAGAAGAGTCGCAGTGGTTTCTAAGAACACCAAATAAGGAGAGAGCGAACTTTGTTCTTCGGCTAGAGAGGAAAATTCTACAATTGGTGCAATCAAAGGACCCAAATAATATGGCCAACATACGACAAACATGCGAATCATAAATGAGACACATGCCAATCCTGTCTCGAGAACATGGACACAACAGAACGCTTTATCCGCTGCCGCTGTTCAGCGTTCTCGAGAAACAGGAGGCAGCAATGAGTTGGGTACAATCAAGTCCGCTTAACTACAAGTCAATTTTTCCGGCCTTTTAGTGGCAGTTAACCAATGTTTTCAGTTAAGCGAACTGCGGTTAAGTGAAATTCCTTTCATCTAAGCGTACTTCGGTGAAAAGAAAATACATTCTGATTCAAACATTTTCTAATGTCGTTGCAATTTCAAACGTCAACCACTCCAACTAACGAAATCAGCTGATCCACTTATCAGAGTTAAAATAATACATTATATTTTTAAATTATGAAATGTGGCATCAAATTTTTTCACTTAGGCGGAGTTGAAATAGCGTAAATTTATATTTTGAAAAAAAATTCAAAATTGAAGTGGGTATAGGCCGGCAAAGTGGGGACTCAAAAAAAAAGTGTCTCCTGGTTGATGTGATTCCAATCCTTTTGGTGATGTGATTAAACAAGGATGTGGAATTATCTGGACGTAGCAGATTTGAAAAAAAATTTGTTCCACAAAATGGCGCCTCTCTGAAAATAAAATTTTTTGTCTCTTGTTTTCAAATTTGGTAATTTAAAAAAAATAGTAAACAAATAAAATTACAAAAACCCTACGTCGAGTCAATTTTGATAGTAATTTTATAAAGCAAGTCTGTTACAAATTTCAAATAAATCGGTGCATTAGAACTTGATATATCCTATCAATCGTATCGAAAAAGGTAGCTTCGAGAAAAACATGTTTAACCATTTCGCTATTTTGTTGCCATATGGCAACATGCTACTTTGTGGACGTCTGAATCCTTTATGGTTTTAAGATTACATTTGTTTGTTCATGCGTAGAATAAATTGAAGTTTTAGAAATAATACAAAATTAATAAACTGAATATTTAAGTTTAAAGAAGAGAAATATACAAGTTTTTTTAATGTAATATCTTTAAATAAGAGACATTTTTATTTAGACTTTTCACTTCAATTCAGATAAATTTTTTTTATTATTTTAGTTGAAGTAAAAGAAAAAATATTCGATTTTTAGTTATGCGAAACAATTTTATTTTTAAGTGATTATTAGAGCCACAACGATATGGTTGCTGTCATATGGCAACACTCTAAAAAACTGGGTTAGGTAATAAAAATAAAAACTATTTTTATGGAATGGTGTTAATATAATCACAAAGAAGCCTAAATCGATAAAATTCAGACTTTAACTTTCTCCAGTAAAAACCTGTAGCGAAAGGGTCAACGTTTACAGTCTCATTTCGGACAGTCTGAGTGGCGCGTCACAAAATTAACTATAACTCCGAAAATAATTCGAATTTCCGCAAATCTTCTTAAAAGCTTATTCTGAAAGGTCTAAGCTTTGAAAATATGAAAAAAATAAATAAATTTTTTCGAATTTCTAGACTAGAATACCCGTTTAAGCGACTTGCAGTTAAGCGGTTTCGACTGTAACAGCAAAGCTCTCGTTCTCTCTGTCTCTTCTCGACCTGTTTAGGTTGCTTAAGGAAACTAGGAAGGTTGGGTGGAGTAAGGACTCCTAACGCCTTCCACGATTCTCCTCTGACATCTCTTTCCTCTCTCCTACCTTTCCCTTTGGGCATAGCACGTTACGAATGGACTGAGTGCTATGAATGGCTGCAACCATCATCATCATCATCATCATCATCATCATCATCATCATCATCATCATCATCATCATCATCATCATCATTATTACGATTATCAACATCATTATCATCATTATGAGGAGTAAGAAACTACAAACCCCACTGTAAGATGGCACAACGAGAATTAAACTTTGTTCTTTTTATTGATCTCTGAAGGATCTCTGAAGATATCTAAAGGATCTCTGAAGGACCTCTGAAGAAGCAGGCAAAATTAAAAAAAAAACTTTTTTAACTATACCGCGCAAGCACATAAAACAACAAAATCGTTGGCTTTTTACGAAAAAAAACGTTTCTCTTCCAAGTACAAAATATTGCTTCATCCATTATTCATAAAATTCTTGTACATACTTATGTTATTATAAAAAATTTGTTATACATATTTTTGAATTTATTTCAATTTAATAAATTTTTTTTTAAGTGTAGTATCAATTGAGTATTTCGCTGTCTGTCATGTTGACAGTCAAACGTGCAGCCACTGATTTGCGACTCGGTTTCGGCTGAAAACTACTTTCCCAACTATGTACATAAATATATGCACATTTATTTATCTACATATATACACATGTATGTATCTATGTATGTACAAATGTTTGTAGGTAAGTAACGGTTAGTTCACTGCTATTGGAATGTGCAAATGGCGCACATTTGCCTTTTGCATTTCTACGTCATCGTGCATAACATATTTGCAGCAGCAGCAGCACAAACACACACACACTAAACATACACAAACATACATACGTACATATGCAAATATTTATGTGTATAGCGAAAGCGCATTTTACACGCCAGCGCCGGCGGTGTGAAGGTGAAGAAATGGCAATGCCGTAAATTGCGTTAGTGAGTATGCAAACTTCTTCATTGTTGTTGTTATTGTTGTTGTTGTTACATAAGTATGTATATGTACATTTACACCCTTGAAGGTATTCACGTTATTGAGGTAATTTAATAAAGCAATTTTCTGTTGAAAATTGTAGCATTTCTTGGAAATACCTCAAATCGTAGAGCTGCTAAAAATTGCTGCGAAAAATGTAAGGGAGAGGGCTGGGTTGTGAACCGGGTTTTGTTTTTTGGCTCTAACTTTTCACAGAATAAAGATATCGAAAAATCAAAGATACCGTTGGAAAGGTGAACATAAAACGCAACGTTGTTATGAAGACAGATAACCGTTTTTATTAAAATTTAACTCTCTACGTCCAATTTTCTAAGGACGTGATTTTTCGCTTTTCCAAAAAAGTGGCTGGGTTGTGAACCATCTGGCAAATCCCACTTAAAGTCGGAAAATACGAAGAAATCACCCATAATTTTTAAATAAGTTGAGAATTTCTTTAATCAGGAGGCCTCAAGAAGTGAAAAAAAGTTATAATGACGCCACTTAGGCCAAAAAATCGCAATGAATGCAAGTGCTCAATTTTTTTAATTTTCATCCTAATCAGTATCGCAATGTTTGCATGTGAAATACGAACTCGTTCTCACATTGGGCACTTCAAGTGAACTCATCGCAAATCGAGTAAAATTACATAAAATTACTTTAATTTAATAAATCCGGCGATATTTGACCGTGCTAGTACAAATGTGCTACGAAAAACAGGTGGTTCATAACCCAGCCCCCACAGTGGTTCACAGCCCAACCACGATGCCATTTTGGAAACTTTAAAAATAACGACACTTCCAATCATATTTCAACATAAACAAATATTGGATCGTAAAATAGAATCAAAACCCTAAATAAATATGTATTACACTTACATTTTTGGAATAAATTCAGTCACTTGGATAGCACTTAAAAAAGAAGCAAACAAGTTTTCGCAATCGATTTTCGAACACGATGTCTGTAGCTGCCACAAGCAATACGTGTTTACATTTCGGTGTAACCACAAAAGCAGAGTCATACCAAAAGACAAACTTGACAGTTGAAAGATTGGCGATATGTCAATTAGGGAAAGAAAAAACAGTAATGGTTCACAACCCAGCCTGATTCACAACCCAGCCCCCTCCCTTACTAACATAATTTGGTTTTTAAAATAGCCTTAATTGCACATGAGCTGCTAATCACGTATTCAGATTTTGCATTTATTTTCGTTGATATATTATTTTAATTTCGGCATATTTAGTTTAATTAATTGAAAATTTGAAATTTGTCTATTGGTTTAATGGGAATTTGCGAGCGCACGATTTACCTCTACATATGAAATTGCAGTGTTGTATTATATGAATACATATATATAGTTACATTTGTATATGGCAATAATTGAGTAATGTGGGATTTAATAAAACCATTTCGCGCCGAGTTGCAGTTGAACAATGAACAGTGACTGCATACAAAAAAAAGGATTAAATTTTAGCCATTTACACAGTGGAATATAATTTTTTGTTGCGTAAGATATGGAATAAAAATAGTATTTAATTGTTGCAAAATATATGGAATTAAAATAGTATTTGAGTAAAAAACAAATGAATGTAAATAAAGAAATATTAAATCATAATACGAAAAATGTATGAAATAATATGATGTAATATAAAAGAAATAATATGAAAATGTTGAGTTGCAGTTAGTTGAATTTTGAATACAACATTCAGCACAGGTTGGCAGTTTTTGTCACTTGTTACCTGCTCGTGGTTTTTACAATCCAGAAGAAGGAAGACTAATTTGAGCAACGTCTTTTACGACAGAACTATTCACAGTCCACTAGGCTTGCCTTCAAGTGACTTGTGACTGTTGTAGCTATATGAACGAGGAAGGAGAAGATGATCTACCATTATCATCTATGCACTTGTCCTGGTTTGTTCAAAAGAAAAAAAATAACCCAGACAAGTGCTTCTTCGGCAGTCTAGAGGATCTAGCCGATAGAACTATTTACAGTCTACTATGCTTCGTGAGGAGCTTAAACTGGTTCATAGACAAGAAGAGGGTTGCTTTCAAATTACTTCTGTCGTGGCTGTATGAACGAGGAAGGAGAAGACGATCTACCATTACCATCTATGCACTTGTCCTGCTTTATTCAAAAGAAAAAATCAGCCAGACAAGTGCTCCTTTGGCAGTCTAGAGGATCTAGCCTATAGAACTATTCACAGTCTACTAGGCTTCGTAAGGAGTGAGCCGCCTTAAGTTCGATTGATTGTGATATCACAATGGGGTTTTATGCCTTAGGTGGGCTTCGCATGGGACACCTACCATTTGTCATATATCTGTTAAGACATTCCTAAGGCAGTATATTCAGTTACCTTTACATGTCAGATGGTTTAAACCTGCAGAAGATCCCTCAATGAGTTCAACAACCAGCTACGACTAAAACTGTGCTGAGTATCAAAACACAGAAACATTTCCGAGAAACGTAGGACAGATGGACTAGCCAGGCATTGGACTACTTATCCTATATTATCCTACGTCTGTAAGCTAACCGCTTTGGAAACACAGCGTGAAGTGCATTGGACTGCCATTTCAGAGGTTGTGGGTTCTCTTCCTACTTGGCTGGATCCAGTACTTTCCTAAATTCCAATTTTTCTTTCTATCATAGTGTTTTCCCATGCCTTCAACATTACCTCATAAAATCTTTTACATAAATAACACCGTGCGACAAAAATTAAAAAAAAATTAAATGAAAGAGGAAAAGCTCAAAAATTTAAATAAAATTCATTTTTTATCTATTTGTAAAAAAAGGATATGAAAAGGGCCTTTGAAAATTTTAATCCTTTATATCCTTGAAAGTTTACATAGAATTTTCTTGAAAAGTAAGTATATTAAAACCCCAAATCTCCCTGATCACGTGTCAAAATTTCATTATTCTCGCTTCATTGATCTTGCTGACATCGATATTACCCACTGTCTGTAAACTAATCATGATAATAATATTTAGCTAGATTAGTTAGTTAGATTAGTTACCCGCCTCGGTAACGCAGCATAATGTGCACGGTACTCCCATTCCAGAGGTCATAAGTTCGATTCCTTCCCAAATTTCCAATTTTTCCTTCCTTCTAAATGTTTCCCCATCTCTTCAGCATTACCGCATCACATGTTTTACGTAATCCTTTCCACTCCAATCAATTTTCATATTCATATAGATGCAGCATCTTTTGATATTCATACTAGCGTAACAACAACCAGTTCAAACTAAAGGATATACTTGTATGGCGTAGCACATACATCATCCAAAATAAGCTCATCAAAGACACGAACCACTGCGTTTTCCAACACCACCTCCTTCCTAGCATCAATGGATGCACAAAGGGCGCTCAACACAACCCAGTAATAAGTTTTCACATATGGAGGCGTCTCTCCTAGGGGAATGACCGATGTGGAATGAACGATATGCAAATCACACGCATTGGCAGAACTTTAATCGATTGATGAAAAAAAGCTCACATAACACATCGGCTGATAAGTCCCCGGTCTAATGCAGAAAACAAAACTTTTTTAATGAAATTCGATTTTATTCATCAACATAGTTTTCTTCGAGAGCGATACATTCATTCCAGCGCTTCTCTAACATTTCGACACCCTTCTTGTAAAACGACTTATCTTTGGCCTCTAAATAGGTTTTGTTTTGAGCGATCACCTCCTCATTCGAGCCAAATTTCTTTCTTGCGAGCATTTTTTTAAGTCTGCGAACAGATAAAGGTCACTGGGAGCCAAGTCTGGAGAATAGGGTGGGTTCGGAAGTATAGTAATTCGAAGTTTAGTTCGTGCAATTTTGTCATCGTAGCGAGATACTTGTGGCACGGTGCATTGCCTTGTCTGTTAGCAAACGCGGCACCCATTTCGGAAATAGCTGTCTCATGGACAAATGTAATGCAAAATAAAACCCGCATGCTTCTTTGATATCTTGATAGTATCAGCTATCTCCTGAAATTTCACTTTACGGGTTTCAAAAACAATTTTGTGGACTTTTTTACCATTTTCCGGTGTAACCACAACAATTGGCCGACCACAGCGCGGCGCGCAGTGGGGCGTCCCCATATATCGCATGGCCAAAAATAGTAAACGTGGTTTAATTTTGATGAAATTTGGTATCCGCCCATTTTTTAGCGTAATTAAGAAAAATACGAAAACTTGTGAAAATTGGACTACTGCCACGCCCACCCCCCATATTGAAAAAATCTTTGTTATTCGATAACTTGGCCACTACTAACACTAGAAAGAAAAAATTTTATACACAATATCACTAGGGTATAATCTATAATTGGGCCAAAAATGGGTAGTCTACCACGCCTACTTTAAAAGTTCGTATAAGCCTCAAATGAATTAATCGGTACATATGTATATTTTGCCATTTTTTAAAGTTTTCGTGGTTTTTTATGTTGGCCCCTCTTCAATTCGCTCTTAAGTTTATTTTCTACAAATATTTGCATGCATTTGTAGTGCCAGCCGGTCGAGTTAAACTACGCGATGGCAGCTACACATAAAATAGCTTACGAAATTGTACAAAAGATGCCACTATAAAAAAATGAATTACATGCGATTCTGCAGGCCTCTGCAGCTGAAACTTTGCAAACGTGTTCTACATACTTGTAATTTAGTGAAACAATCGAAATTGAAAAGGCTCCCTAGGGCTTTTCGAGATATTTAATTTTGAAGTTTGCACTTAAACTTTTTCTAAGGCTCAAAATGGCTCTACGTTCAAATAACGGTAGTTAGCGAACAGTAATAACCAAAACAAAAAAAAAACAAAGCCTGACTATAAAAACCTAAAACATAAAATAAAAAATCAGGTATTTTAAAATAATAACTGTAACCATAAGAAAAAACATCTTTAGTTTCGCAAGGTTAAATTTCTAGTTTTCCTTAAATTTGTGTTCACACAATATATGAAGTTTAAAACCTTCGTGAGACTACAAAACTTAAAATTTTTTTAAAATTCCTTTTGATATAGCTTAGTTGGAGATTTGGCTTCGATCGTGCTTACTTATTTTTTCAAAAAAAAGATTTTTATTTTTGGCCACGGACGCCCCACTGTGCGGCGCATCGTCGGTGTTCGTACGACCACGTTTAGATTGAGCAAACCAACCAATAATGGTAGATTTTCCGGGTGCAAAGTCCGGATAACATTTATCGAGCCAGGATTTTGTTTCAATGGTGTTCTTTCCCATCAAAAATCAATGTTTTATGAGAACACGAAATTATTTTGTTTGCCATTGTTCTGAACACGAATAAAGTTGTTTTACTAAAACAATTGTTACTTTTGAACCAAACGTCACATCGTAATGAAATTTGTACAAGTACCTTTTGAAGGTTACTACTTAAAATAAAAAATAGTATTTCTCATTTTGTAGAGCTTACTATGGGTCAGACCGGGGACTTATGTGTGTTAGCCGATGTGTTAGGACATATTTCACAGCTAGTTGGGCCAAAAGTGAACCCTAAACGCTCAGAAAAAAAACTGGTTTCTTTAAAAAGAGACCAAATAGAAATCATTGTTGGGGTCTTTACAGGACACTGACTCATTGGTAGACATGCTAGAAGACTGGGTCTATTTTCAAATGACTTTTGAAGAAGCTACAAAGACGAGTAGGAAACAGAAACTATTTCAACATATTCAATGTAACAAAATTGCAATTATCATTACCATTTATCATTATCATTTACCATTAAAATATTTTTCTTTAAATATAATTGAACAACCCTCTAGTTTTTTTGCCCTTAACCAGCTGTTCACTTTCCTCATACTTTAAAATTAATAATGTAATCCACATTCTACATAGCAAACGTACTTAAGTGCAAAAAATTGCATAATTTGCCATAATTAGTCTCAAAATTAGCGCCTTGAGACACACGCACATGTGGCATCGAGACTCGCTCACTAGCTTTCACTTCCTTTGGATTTCCATAAAAACCCAAGCACGTCTGCACTCATCACTTGTAGAGGGCCAATCGCCCAACTCAGAACTAGCAACTTGTGCAAAATGTACGCCGATCTGCCGCTTTTTCACATCAACATCAAACTGTGGCGTTTTCTCGGCTATATCGACTTCAAAAGCCGCCGCCGCGCCCTCATCGTTGTGACAGTGCCCGCGCTGACGTTCGTCTCGCAGCTGCTCAGCCTGTACATGGTTTGGGGCGACTTTGTCACCGAGGTGCTCAGCATGTTTATGGTGTCGGTGATGCTGAACGCGCTGGTGCGACTGCACACAATTATGGGAAACGAACGCAAGTTCGTTCAGTTTCTGAAGAACATTGCCCGGTGGTACAGCGATGCGGAGGTGAAGGGAGAATTAACAAACCAATTGCACTTTAGAAGTATTTTGCTAATTACAAAACATACTTTTTCAAAGCTTGCAAACGACAAAGTGGTGCTCCAGGTACTCAACAACGCTGCCAGACGTGCGCAGACTATTTCCAAGATCACTGCCTACTTGTCGTTCGTGGGCGTAATTTCGGCAGCGGCCTTTCCCTTTGTGATCAAGCAGCCCAGTATGCAACTGTGAAGAGTTGATGTATTATAAGATTTTTGTAGAAGAGTTAAATTTTGCAGAACTAATTGTGGACATTTACATTCCGGGCATTGATGTGTACGAGAGTCCTTGGTTTGAGATTACCTACGCAACGCAAATCTTCATTGTTGCACCGTTTGCGGTGGCCACCTATATGGTCTACACAAGTCTCTTTGTGGCCTTTATTATATTTGGCATTAGTCTGCTGAAGGTTTTGCAATATAAATTGGATGTATTGAGCAAAGCAAATCAGAGTGAAATGCTAGCAGGACTCAAGGAGTGCATTGTGTTTCACAAACAAATTGTGAGGTGTGTGAGAGAAAAATGATTTTTTATAAGAAATGTATTTATTTTAATTTAAAAATTGAGAAATGGCAGTTAATAGAAAAATTAGAAATTATTAAAATAAATAAAAATTAAAAATTAGTAATAATAAATTTTGCAACCTGCTGCCAGCTTTCGCGACGACCTGTTGGAGCTGGTGTCACTGGTTTGCCTGTTGGATGTGCTCTGTTGCGGCATAATGATGTGCGTAATGATGTACTTCATGTCTGTGGTATGTATGTAGAAATTTCAGCTTAAATACACACATCTACATATGTTACCTAAACCAACAAAATAATTATTGCTTTACTGCAACAGGTTCAGGACATGGCACTGTCACTGGCAGCTGGCACATTGCTCGTTGTGCCATTTTACGTTTTTACCATCACTTACTGGTTTGCCAATGAGTTTGCATTTGAGGTGTGTGAGAGAATTACATTCAAATATTACACATTTTATTTATTGCAATTTTATTTCGTTTATAAAGAGTTTGAAAATCAGCGATTCTGTTTACAATCTGCCATGGTTCTATGGCAATAAGGAATTACGCAAATGTGTGCAGATAATGTTGGCCAGATGTCAGCGTCCGTTGATGGTAAGTCAAGGATATAATCTTTGTGTAATTTCAACTGATTTCTAACCATTGCTGGGTTCAGATTGTGCAGTGAAAATAAAAGATTCGAGTATATGTAATGCGATCATATGAGACTTTGTGATCTTGTCGAACGGGTTTGATAGTCTTTGAAGTGGTTTTAAGTGAAAAAAATTTGAAAATTTGAACTGAAAGAAATTTGCTGTTTATAAGGATAAATTTTTTCTCTCAGGGTTGGGTTAGGTTAGGCAAGTTTAGGTGAGGTTAAAGACGGGAAGTGTAAGGCATGCATCTTGCATTTTGAATCCTTTAATTTTTTAAGCCGGTGTCCTTCCCCATCTAAAAATATTCCAAGGTCTCTGTAGATCCAGATAATCCAGGAAAACAATTGCAAATCGGCAAATATTCAAATAAAAACTATTCAAATGTCAAAAAATATGCATAGTTTTCTGCGATTTTGATACCATTTCTCGGAGATATTTGCGAAACTTGTAATATTATATAATAACTTGACTCAACTTTTGTCCCAACATGACATTCAAACTTGCCGCTTTGATAACTTCTTAAATTGACAAAATTTATTAAACTCTTAAAAGTTATGATTTCAACTCCGAGTGAAGAAATCGACTCTGGGACCATTAAATCATCATTAAATCTTCTTCATAAACTTTATACAAATTTTTAATTGAATTTATTTTTTTATCATTGATTTATTTATTTATTTCTCATTTGCAGCACTTCCACCAAATTTCAAGTCAATACGCCCATAAATTCATGTTCACAGTTCAGTTCACAGTTTCTCCTACTCGAACTTGAATTCATTGTTGATAAAAATTATTTTTGAATTTAAAAGTAAGTACATTTTTTAAGTTTTAATTTTTATATTAAAAAAAATTAAAAATTAAAATATTTCATTACTTTTTAATATAAAAATAAATTTTTTAAATTTTGAAATTGAAATTTTTGAAAAACTGAAAATAATAAATAAAAATAAAATGAATTAAATAAATAAATTATTTTTTGTTTGGTTTGAAATACTTAAAACAAGTTTAAAATCAATT
Source organism: Melieria picta (assembly GCA_964056695.1). Taxonomy (NCBI): domain Eukaryota; kingdom Metazoa; phylum Arthropoda; class Insecta; order Diptera; family Ulidiidae; genus Melieria; species Melieria picta. Next base: position 123,221,975 of record OZ057399.1, on the reverse strand, counting down.
GGCGAATTAAAACACGTTTACTCATATAACATCTTCACCCATTTTTTTCCACTTTACACCCCAACAATTTGAAAAACCTCTTCTCGGTGAAGGTTGGTTTTTTAAAAATTTCAATCTTTTGTTAAAATTTCAATCTTTTCGCTTCAGTGGTTTGGGCGCAGTAATGCCGAATCAGTCAGTAAGTCAATCAGGACCAGTAGCGCACACAGGAGGAGGTGGTTTCAAACCCTGGAACCAAATATGGTTGCAAATGGATTTGGGCTCAAAAGTTGTACGCAAAACCCCCAAAATGAAATCCTGTGTGTGTCACTAGTCAGGAGAAACAATTGTAGGAAAAATGTCAAGCCAATCGATTGCAATCGTATGACAAATATTTGAGTTATGTTGCTCACCGTTTTCTAAAACGTGGTTTCAGACAAGACGTGAAAATTTACAAAATGTGTAAGGAATCCCAAAAGAGAGTTCGAAAGCGAGATCAATATTTTCTTTAAAAAATTGTTGCAGTCAATATTCCTTTTATATATTATTGTAGAAATATTAATACATCCTTTAAATGAATAAAAACTATTGACCAAAAGTTTCTTCCAAAGTATAAAAAAGTATGATATCATAGATGGATGCTACAAATAAAGATTATTGTTGAATTGGAACATGTAGAGAACGATGTAGATAATGTCATCACTGTAGTCAATAAAATAAATATTAAATATTTGAATTATCTGTTCATTTCAGCTCACCGCAGGCGGCATCTATCCTATGACCATGGAACATTATCAAGGAATTCTACGAGTTTGCTATTCGTATTTTAGCCTTTTGAAAGGCGTCTCTCAAGCTGAGTAAATACGGTGGCCTGGTCAAGAAATCGTAAATATTTTCAACACTCACACAACAACCCAGGAAATTCTTGAAACGCACTTGGATCACACTTTGCTTTGTTATTTTTTATTATTTTTTTTAAATACTGTTACATATTTAAATCTCTCTTGAAATCAGTGCAAATTTAAATGTTCACAAAATGTGTTTTTTTCAAATTGAATTACTTGAAAGAAATAAATCGCTTTCTTTGCTTCACACTTTGTGCAGCGCTCGAAATGATGCTTTGATTTATTGCTTTCCTTTGGCTTGCCGCCAGACGGCATTCGTCAATATTGTGGCCACGGCTGTGCGCCATTTCATTGGTCTCGGTGTCGGCAAGTGTCTGACGATGATTAATGCCTGACGCGGTAAGCGCAATAAACGCATACGAAACAAAATAATTGCATACTTTTGTGCGAGATTTCATTGTATTTCTGTGCTGCGTCCATAGGCCAAGGCGAGTCACGAATGATGTGGCAAAAGTTTCTCACCACGCAGTCAAATACAGCAAACAAAAAAAGGCAAAATAATAAATACGTTGAAAGTACACACAGCGCCACGCCCAAACGCAGCTGCAGTGCAGAACAGTTGTTGTTATAGCTTGCATTGTTGTTGCTGTGGCTGCATGTGGCTTCCAACTTTAATTAACGCCGTTAACGGCACAGCAAGCAAGTGGCAGCAACTTACATGCCAAACTGGCCACATGGCCTCTTTCGAATCTGCGCCAACGTGTGCCGTCCATAAATGAAAAATTAAATGAGTTTTTATTGCGTATACGCAGCGTGAACCTACACGAACGCATGACGCAAATCTGCTGTTGATGGCTTTTTCTCGCTGATGTCTGAGCGATATGTAAAATGTGACAATGTGACAGGCGACACATGTACGACGAGAGGTTGAAAGAGAAAATGAAAGAGTGAGTGTTGTGTGTGTGTGTGTGTGTTTATGTGTGACACTGTTGATGGCTGGCTTGGAGCGTTGAGCTATGATTTAATTCTTATTGCTGTGCATATGCGGTGAGCAGATTTATGCACAGAGCTCTGCTTGCATATGCAAATCCATCTGCACGCAAAAGTATTACTGGCTACTTTGAGATGGCAAATTCTGCATGCAAATAATGTAAAATACACAACGTTTCTTGTGGCATACTTATAGGCGTTTGTCATTTTAACAAACAAGTAAAATTAAGCGAAATAGTTTTAGTTACACCGTGCGACAGCATTTTTCATACCGGGAAAAATCCATATGTACGTGAAACTGGAGACCAAATATAGTAATACTGCGTACTCAGTTTTTCATTTCTACATTCTTTGTCGTTTTAAAATGACTTTACAATTTTGAAGGGGATAAAAATAAAAAAATATAAAAAATACTTAACCTCGTTAGAATATGGCGATATGTATATCAAATGAAAGAGGAAAGGCTCAAGAATTTAAATAAAATTAAATTTTTATCTATTTGTAAAAAAAGAATATGAAAAAGGCCTTTGAAAATTTTAATCCTTTATATCCTTGAAAATTTATATAAAATTTTCTTGAAAAGTAACTATGTTAAAACCCAAAATCCCCTTCATCACGTGTTAAAATTTCATTACTCTAACTTTATCAGTTCGAAAGTTATTAAAAAAAGGCGGAAGCTGCAATTCTAATGAAGTAAAAAAATTCTAATTTATTTGAGTATCAGTATTTTAAATAATAAAAAGATACAAAATCAATGAAGCGAGAATTATGACATTTTGACACATGATCAAGGAGATTTGGGGTTTTAACATATTTACTTTTCAAGAAAATTTTATGTAAATTTTCAAAGATATAAAGGATTAAAATTTTCAAACAACATTTTTCGTATCCTTTTTTTACAAATAGATAAAAAATTAATTTTATTTAAATTCTTGAGCCTTTCCTCTTTCATTTGATATACATATCGCCATATTCTAACGAGGTTAAGTATTTTTATATTTTTTTTATTTTTTATCCCCTTCAAAATTTTGAAGTCCTTTTACGCAGTATTACTATGTTTGGTCTCTAGTTTCACGCCCATATGGATTTTTTCCGGTGTGAAAAATTTTTTTAATTTTTGTCGCACGGTGTTATAGTTTGAAATATGAACTGAACTGAATTGTTTCTTGGATGACTTTCTCTACTCTATCAAACATAGAATGTTGCTTGAAAAAAGATGGTAACTACCTTCTTGGTAGCCACTGGGATTAAGTGGACAAGTGCGAAGCTTAGTGCTAAGTGTTCAATTGTGAAGTGAGTAGTTCCCTGAAGAGGTCAGCGAACTGCTAACGAAACCTTGGGACATAGTGAAGCTCAACTTCTCATCACCGACCTTCAAGCCCTTTGAATCATCAATACAAAAATTAATAAATAATAAATAATGAAGTAGAAGAAAGAAGAAAGCACACTTCTCAATCCATTTTCAGTCAATTAACTACTGAAATCAATGAAATCACAATTAAATGGCTCAAAAGCGTATCGAGTCAATACGCATCGACTGACACTATCATATAAACCTGGTAAAATATGCTCATATCTTTAACAAAATCTTCATTAAATTGACCATAAACACTAAACTAAAAAAACATATAAACTCTGACAACATTTCAAAAATTTCAACTTTAATGATATGAAGGGGAAAATTTTTCAATTTTGCAGCAACAAGAAGCATGCAGTGTTCATGCAGTCTTTGTTCAAACAACTTCTTTGCGTGTATCTATTTTATGATTTCCGCTCAAGTGCGCGACGAACAAAGACATTCGTGGCCACATTTGCGGCTTCGAGCGGCAAACGCGGCTGCAATGCGGCCACAAAATGTGATTAATTAATAAAAATGAACTTTTTCCGCCACTGCAAATGCATTCATCAACGCACAGCGCACAGCAATGCTGCAGGTTGTTCACGCAATGGAGTCGACAGGATAACAACAACAACACCGGCGCCAACTGTGCGTAAATAATAAAAGCGCAGCGGTATGCAATTAATTAAATTTCAGCGCCTGTTGCAAACAAAACAAAAAACAATCACCACAGTCATTCAGACACACACACACAGACACACATTCCTTCATCTACTCAGTTATTCAGTCATTCACTCATTTATTTGATTATTCATTCATTCGTTGCATCTTTCCAGCTCTTGTGCGCACTGCGTTGCTTTCATTCTGTGTCTAGAAAGCAGGTTTTGAACTATTTAAAAAAAATATGTACATACGAGTATAAAAAAGTAATGCAAAATTCCTTCTTTACTACCCTCATATGATTTTATGCTCAATTGCTGTTAAATTAATTAATTGTGTGCATTTTCAGCTGCTTTTTTTTGTGCATAATTTTTGATAATTTTATTTTATTTTTTTTCTCGGCCCTCTTTGCAGCGCTGTATTTCGCGCTTGAGTGGCACATATGCTGCAATTGCGGTGAAATGTGGTTTCCACACTCTCACACACACACACACACATGCATGCAGCAACAAACACTGAAAATTAAAAATTTGTAGAGAAAAACATTAAATCTTTGCGTAGTGTAGCGAAATGAAATTTTAAATATTCAAACACATTTTCAACATGACTGAGAGGGGTTTGGGCGCTGCCTCCGCATCAGGTGGGTGGGTGGATTCGGGGGTGGGGGGGAGCGGGGGGCATTGTGAAGCGCTTCTGTTGGCAGTGATGTGGCGCGCTTTGATTGAAAATAGCTGTGCAACAATTTTACTTTACATAGACCATACAATTACACCGTGCGACAGCATTTTTCAAACCAGGAAAAATCCATAAGTGCGTGAAACTAGAGACCAAATATAGTAATACTGCGTACTCAGTTTTTCATTTCTACATCCTTTGTCCTTTTAAAAGGACTTCAAAATTTTGAAGGTGATAAAAAATAAAAAAATATAAAAATACTTAACCTCGTTAGAATATGGCGATATGTATGAATTTAAATAAAATTAATTTTTTATCTATGTGTAAAAATGGATATGAAAAAGGTCCTTTGAATATTGTAATCCTTTATATCCCTGAAAATTTACATAGAATTTTCTTGAAAAGTAAGTATGTTAAAACCCGACTCGTGATCAAGGAGATTTTGGGTTTTAACATACTTACTTTTCAAGAAAATTGTATATAAATTTCCAAGGATATAAAGGGTTAAAATTTTCAAAGCATGTTTTTCATATCCTTTTTTTACAAATAGATAAAAGATTAATTTTATTTAAATTCTTGAGCCTTTCCTCTCTCATTTGATATACATATCGCCATATTCTTACGAGGTTAAGTATTTTTTATATTTTTTTATTTTGTATCCCCTTCAAAATTTTGAACTCCTTTTAAAAGGACAAAGGATGTAGAAATGAAAAACTGAGTACGCAGTATTACTATGTTTGGTCTGTAGTTTGACGCCCATATGGATTTTTTCCGGTGTGAAACATTTTTTTAATTTTTGTCGCACGGTGTTATCAACCATACATTTGGCGTTCAAGTTTCAATAAAAAATTCAAAATCAAGGATCGTTTTTGACTCACTTTGTTGGGCACCTAAATCTGCTGCTATAAAATTTTGAGAATGAATGAACAACAAGTTTGGTTAGGTTTGGTTAGGTTAGGTGCGGAAAGGTGTGTGTGTGGCACAGACCGCACTGGCCCACTGCGGATCCTTTCTTAGTTTTCTTTGCAACTAAACAACAGTCTCAATCTGAAGCAAACCAGTTCGATCTTTCGACACTAGAAAGACCATTGCGAGCATTTTGACAATATCTGCATTTTCTTTAGTATTTCTATCAACTTTTACTTTGGGGACTTTTATTTTTTATCGTGAAAAATTTTAGATTTTTTTTAAACTTATTTTGTGAAAAATTATCCAAGTCACATGTGTACTTTTCGAGATTGCAGCTGATTTGATATGTAGTCTTTGTAGGTACGGTCTTTCTAGTGTTAATGAAAAGCAGCAAATCAGAGAATTCATTAGAGTACAAAGTTGGCATTTCTGCAAAGCCAAGCAGTGCCGCAGGAAGTGTTGTATCGTTTTTACCTCTTCTTCACCTCCATAGCTTCTACAAACATTATTGGACGAGAGACTCTATTTGATAGCGCAGTGTCCTTTGATGACTCCAACGAGCTGCCGAATGGATCCGAGATTTCGGCTTTCGTTGTTAGCCAGCTCTGCCAGGCTTCTTGGATCGATTCTATCTTTTCTTCATCTCCACACCTTTTTCTATTCTATAGTAAAGCTCAGTGTCTGTTGATGACTCTAACGAGATGCCGAATGGATCCGAAATTTTGTCTTTCCCTGCTAGCCAGCTCGATCAGGCGTCTTCGATCGTTTCTACCTTTTCTTCATTTCCAAAGCTTCTTTAAACATCACTGGACACGAGGTGCCATTTGATGAGCATAGCGCAGTGTCCTTTGATGACTTCAACGAGCTGCCGAATGGATGCGTGATTTCGACTTTCGCAGCTAGCCAACTCTGTCAGGTTTCTTGGATTGTTTATACTTTTTCTTCATCTCTACAACTTCTTCTATTCTATAGCATAACGTAGAGTCCGTTGATGACTCCAACGAGCTGCTGAATGAATCCAAGATTTCGTCATTCACAACCAGCCAACTTTGTCAGGCTTCTTGGATTGTTTATACTTTTTCTTCATTTCTACAGCTTCTTTAGACATCACGAGTTCGGGAGGCGCTATTTGATGAGCATAGCAAAGTCCTTTGATGACTTCAACGAGCTGCCAAATGGTTGTTTGACTCAGGGACAACAAAAACTTAAATTTTCCTCACGAACAAGGAGAGCCATAGTGGACAGCAGATGCCTGAGAACTCAGTATCTTTCCTTGTCAACTTTTCAACATTCATAGACAAGACAGATATCGGAGGAAGCACAAAGTTATTCATATGGGTAATTGGCAAAGCGACCCCTTTTTTATCATCTTAGCAGTCCGGAACTCAACAGACAGTGATCCGGTGGTGTACTAAGTTTTCAAGTGAGGTACAGCAGCTCTGGACTACCTTCGATGTCACTACAGCTGATTCAAGTACTCTAAGCACGTTTGCCATAGTTGGTTACTTTTAACCAAAATGGGTTAATTTTTTTTGGGCTTGGTTACTTGGTTACTTTTATTTGTGTTTGATGACTTTTTGCAAGTGAATTCTAGTTTACACAATCATATAGCAAAGTAAGATGTGAACAACTTTTTTTTTGTTTTTTGCTCGCATGTTTTTCCGGGGAGAAAAATTAAAAAATTTTCTGCAATATATTGCTGAGTGATTGCTATGTTTTCTGTTTGTTTTTTTCCCCCATCAAATCTAAACTTTGTCAGATGAGAAAAAAACAACCGAAAGGCTGAAATTTCGTTTTCTTTTCCTGTGGTTACATTTTGGTTGCTTTTCTAGAAAAATGTCCTTTACAACATTTTGGTCGAGTGGCAACCCTGACTCTAAGTTCTGCCTGATTATTCATGGAAATTATGATATAATCAACCTTTTTTTCGAGCACCTCGTGCAAATGTAGCTTCTCATTTACCCACTCGACCGCTAGTAATCCTGCCCTTCCTCCTGGATGTTTTTCAACAATTTTTCCCACTACGGACCTTACGACAGTAAATTTTCAAATTAATGAAATTTCCACCATATTTTTTTACGCATCTTTACTAACAGGGATGGGTTTAGCAGCTTTTCAGATTGCAAAGAGCTCCGCTTGAAAAATACTACAGAGTTCGAGCCGTCTGAATGACCTTAGGGTCTGCAGCACGTTTGAGTGGAGACCAGTTCCTGTACTGGCATCCATCTTGGAGCTAAATGAATGAGTAAATAAAACTATATACAACAAATCTTCATAAACAACTAACTTACTTAAATACTTTACATACCATAACAACCCATTACAAGGTTACAGCCTGCGGCAAAATACTCTCTCCAGGTGCTTCTGCTTTGGAAGATAGGTCCAAGGAGAAGATAGAACGTCCACAACTTGTCCATCCACCGGAGGCACGGCTTCCCTCTTCGTCATCTACCACCAACTTTTCAACCTAACCTAACAATTAGTTAGTTAATTGAAGTTGGAAAATGTGGCCACTAAATTGTGGTTAAAATGCCCAACAACAAATCGTTTTAAAAGTCTACAAACGATTATAAAGCAAATAGCAATCACTGGCGTCATTTTCACTTGAATTGACACACACAATGGACGCAAAACTTTCAATACAACTCACACATATCACATAACAAAGGCCAACAAAAACCAATAACACATAAAAAAAAACTGCAACAATGCTTGCCGCAAAATTTTGCCATATGCCAACCGAGCATTCAATTTTACTATTTCCGCTTGATGGTAAAAAATCACCAACCCAAAAATCACCAACTATTTCACACACACACACAAAACAATGAGAGAAAAACTATAGTAAAAACAAAACCATAGAGCATAGGGAAATTTTGAGCTATGCAAAATGTGTGGCATGCAATTTTCCAATGCCACACTTTACTGTCTCTATGTGTGTGTATGTGCCAAACTTCCTCTGACAAGGGGCGCCCAAGGGCGAGCGCGTCAATTGGTTTGTGGCATTGGCTTTCCTCGTTTTGCGGCATGTGTGGAAAATTCGTCCAACGCTTGCCGCGTTATGTGGCAAAAGCGGTTGACAAAAGCATCTAAGCGCAGCAATGCCGAGTACGAGTGGAGCGGAAAAGCGCTGCACTCGATATGATGAAATTATGCGTTGCATTAAACATCAAACATTTCAATGCGTTTACATGTATGGGTGTGAGTGTGTGTGTGTGTGTGCGTTGTGTGTTCACATTAGCTGAATTTTTGTGCACACTAATGCAACATGGCCGAGCAGTCAGAGCCCGTTGCATTGTCGGACACATGGGCCGAAATATGTTTGCGGTCAAGTGGCTAATTGGCTTCGTTGCGCTTCAGTGCTGCGGTGCTTGTGTTGTTGAACCCTAAATATGTGAAAACATAAAATCTGATGGTGATTTCAATGCTGTGCAGAGTTTGAGTTCTCAGTGTAGTTAAATTTGATATATGATTGAAATGAATTTATATGACTTAGTTGAAAGATATGTGTTATCGTTCAGTCAATTCAGGGGCTTAGCAGTGCGTCTGTGTTGTAAGATCAGTGCCTTTAAATGGTATCTCACGTTCAGTGCAGCAGCTGTGGTGAGGAATAAGCAACAGAAACGAAAGGACTTTTCGTATATTACTGCCCAGCTCTGCTATTTTTTTGGGATCTAGTTATGTTGATTTGTTGATTTTGTATCTTTGTATTATTTAAAATACTGATACTCAAATAAATTAGAATTTTTGTAAGGTCAGATGGGGGAAATGTAAACACTTTTTGCTTTTTTTACGCAAGTACTTTAAAAAAACGGAAAAAAAATACATTGTAGGACACCCTTTCTACTTTCGAAAATTAACATTATTTCTAAAAAACGTCAGGTATTGCACTGGTGAACAGTAACTCGCTCTTTAAAACCCACGAAGCGCAAAAGAGTGGTGTTTACATTTCCCCAAATTATTTTTAAATTTCAGGGGTAAAATGAAACAGTGCTTTCGATCCCTGTTGACACTAGGGACTTCGGTATCTAGGTAGGCATTCTTCAAGGATTCTTCAAGGTGTCCAAACTTTTGAGGAGCATCAATCTCGTCGTTTTGTTGGTAGGTTTGTTCAACGCGTACGTATTTGAAAAGTATAGTTAATCTGCTATCTTCCTTAAAGTTTATCAGTAGAAATTTACCTTTTGTAAGCCTAGCTGGATCCGCGGATTCCAGCTCCTCCTTCTAATCTACATCATCAACTTTAAACTCCTCATTCCATACACTATCATCTTCATAGAAAACGTCTTTTCTTTCAGACTTTCTCTTGGGCTTACGGGTTTTGTTTGCTATCTTTTTGGCTTGTTTCCTTGAGTCGCTTAAGAACTTCGTTAGAAGTCAAAACTTCGCCATACTTCATTGGCTTAAGTCTTGGTATTTGCTTTTTCCTTACTAATAATATTATTAACAGCGTTTTCTACATCTTTTACGTCGAACTCTACAAGTGGCTTCTTCCTTACATACGTTCATGGCATTCTGATCACTGGAAATGATACGAACCGGGAAGGCTCTTAGAAAAAAAACGTTTACATTTACCCCAAAAAAATTTTTACATTTCCCCCACATGCTAAAAATTATTGGGGGAAATGTAAACACGAAAAAAGCAACAAAATAATTGCAAATTTAAGGAAAGACATCAACAAATTCAGTTCCTTACACTCTAAGATTGATAAACAAAGTTACAATATTACAAGAATTTTTAGTTTAAGCACTTTCACACAAAAATTAAAAAATACTTACAAAACTGATTTTCACTTTTACAACACACGTTCTCTTTAAAACTAAAACTTTCATTGATATTTGAAAGCCACCCACGTGAAAGTTCGGCGACAGTTTGAGGGCATGTTAAATTAATATTTTTTCTGGTCATGGTCTGTTGCAGTTAATTTTAAAAGCATAAAATAACCGCTGTTTACATTTACCCCTTGTTTACTTTTCCCCCAACTGACCGTACTTTATTAGAATTGCAGCTTCCGCCTTTTTTTAATAACTTTCGAACCAATAAAGTTAGAGTTATGAAATTTACTTACTTTTCAAGAAAATTCTATATAAATTTTCAAGGATATAAAGGATTAAAATTTTCAAAGCACCTTATTTATATCCTTTTTTTACAAATAGATAAAAAATCAATTTTATTTAAATTCTTGAGCCTTTCCTCTTTCATTTGATATACATATCGCCATATTCTAACGAGGTTAAGTATTTCTTATATTTTTTTAATTTTTTATCCCCTTCAAGATTTTGAAGTCCTTTTAAAAGGACAAAGGATGTAGAAATAAAAAACTGAGTACGCAGTATTACTATATTTGGTCGCTAGTTTCACGCCCATATGGATTTTTTCCAGTGTGAAAAATTTTTTTAATTTTTGTCGCACGGTGATATCGGCCTAATATCTTAGTTATGCCAAATATTCTGCTTCGGCCAAAAATCCACCTTCGTTCGGACACTTTTGTCTACTAAGCTTCGTAAGAAGCTCCAATTGGTTCAATGAGTTAGCGAACCTTAGCTCGGTTGTCTGATTGTGGTATCACAATGGGCCGTCATGGAATAAGTGTGCTCCTCTCTCTCTTACCCTACCTACCTCCCTACGTAACCTAACCTAATCTACACCAAACTAGAAGAAATTTGCCCTTAAAATACTACCATCTCCCAGTTTTTCTTATATATTTTTTGAAATTAATTAAATTTTCAACTTTTTTACTGCAATCACTTCTTATTTTCTATTCAAATGCCATGTCTAGAATACAAAACAGAAGCTTACATTAGCTTTGATTTTTGGCAATTTGATTTTTTTTTGCTAAAATGCACTTCGTATGCATTTCACATGGCTCGCATTAACCGCACGTAGTGCAATTGTCACCTGTTAATAGCGACAGACGACCCCAGCCAGCTGATGCCGGGCCACCGCCGGTGCGTGTGTATTCCCTGCGGAACGTTGCCTGCAAGCAACGCAGATTGAAAAACGTTTAAACGCTGCCGAAGCAGAGCGCACGTGATCTGCATGCGTCGCGTAACCGTGTGACGGTGGGTCGCCATGTGCGGCGAGCAATCGAAGTTACTTTCGTTGCACAACCCATGCAAAGTATCTGTGCATTGGACACAGATAGCGTCAAGTTTGAAATGAAAAATTTGCCAACTTTGTAATGGCCCAATGCGTTGAAAGTGGTCGAGAGCGAACTGTGATGGCGGATGTTGGTACAAGAATTGAAATACTCAAAGATAAGCTTAGAGAAAGGAACAAAAGTTGCTCTAATTTTTATTGAATATACTTTTTTAAGTAATTTGTTGTTACACTCAGCTGCTTTCAATTTTTAAGACTTCACCCATACTCGCAGTTGTCCCATTTCTCCACTTCTCTCTCACACTTTTCACTAAATGTCTGTCAGAGGCAATGCCTGCAAAGACGCTTTGCGTTCACTTTAATTGTTTTGTAAATTTAATTAAATTTAATTAAATTCAATTAAACGTTTTCGTTTCACTTGAATTGAATGATTTATTGCACTGCAACGTTGCATTCATTTGGCAACTGACAAGTGCAACTTTAAAATTTATAATCAAAATTTCAGTTATTGTTTAACTAAAAGAATTGCTTTTCACCAGCGACACGAAAACTTTGTCGTCACTGAAAAACAAACGCACAGACTTGCACGCACACAGAGACACGCAGCCACATATGTGTGTGAGTGTGTGTGTGTGTGCTTAGTCGAGCAAGCAAAGTCACTAAAATTCAATTTCCTTATTTCGACGGGCTAAATGAATGGCAGAAAAGTTGGCAAAATTGTTCGACGCGCCCGTCTGTCCAAACATGTGTAATGTGCTAAATGCCTCACTAAAGTTTGGCTTGTTCACAGTTCATTGGCTTCGTGGCAAAAGACAAACACAAAGTTCAGTTTGGCTGGAAGCGTGTAAAAGCTTCTAGCGGAATTGCCAATGTTGATTGGTAATTGCAGTCATGTGGAATTGTTTGTGTATGAATGAATGTATGCACTATTTGTCTGTGTCTGATGCGCAAATTTGTTTGTTAATAACTTAAGCAGTTTGTTTGTTAATATTTTTGCTTTCAGAACTTGCATATTAGCTCTGTGACCTTTCAACAGAATGAACGACTAGTCAGTGACTTGTTAGGATGACTTTTTGTTCTCAAACTAAGAAGTAATCAAAGCTAAAGATCCAATTTGGATTTATTTAAGCGCTAAGCTGTGGTCATGAAATCAAATTGTGGACTCTCGTCCAGACTAAAAACAGCCTTAAAACAGGACAACAGAAGAGTGAAGAATGCCGTAGACTTCTCTTACTACAGTAGAAGAAAAAACTTTGATATTGGTATTTTACTCAGTTGAAAAAAATACTTAAAAGAAACCAAGAATGTCAACTCAAGACATCAACTTACTTGCTTGTAAAATAATAAATGCAACAAGCTGAAGAAAGCTTCCAGACTACAAGCTTCTTTTCTCCTTATTCACTCTCCAACAAGGCCCTGTGTTGGTTACCTTAATCGATTGAAGGTCTGCCGGGGTGAGTGATTAGCATATCGCTATTGCAGTCCTATGTGATGGGTCCTTCCTAAGGGGAGACGCCTTTGTATGTAACAATTTATTACTGGGTTACGCATAGCGACGTTTAAGCATCAGTTGCTTCTAGGTAGATGGTGTTGTTAGAAATCGTAAAAGTTGGTGTCTTTGATCTAATTTTTTTTGGACGATCTGTGTGTCCTCTAGAAGTTAAGCCCCATATGTAAAAGTTTATTACTGAGTTATGTGTTGAGCACCCTCTGCGCATCCGTTACTGCCAGGTAGAAGGTGTTATTGGAAAACGCATTGGTTTGTGTCTTTGATAAGCTTATTTTGAACTAGCAGGACCCCGCGGCTTTGCACGGAAGTTTGAAGTCAATGATCCCAATAAATTAAGTTTATCTTAATCCTTTGTTGACACCGTTAAATTTTTATGAAATAATAATTGTCAAATTATTTCTCATTTTAAGTGCTTTCACCATATTTGAAGTCAGTAGACCTTTTAAATCTGGTTTCCCCATACAAACTGTGAACCCATTGTTGACCCCATTAGATTTCGATATTCGAAAAAATGAACAACACGTGTCGAATTATTTCTCATTAAGAGTACTTTCACAAAGTTTGAACATTTAATCATGTTTCTCTATACAAACTTTTAAACCACTATCCCGTCCCGTCAGATTTTGATTTTTGAAAAAATAAAAAAAACATGTGTCAAATTCTTTGTCACCAAGAGTACTTTCACCAAGTTTGAAGTCAAAAGGCCCATAAAACCTTGTTTCCCCATACAAACTTTTAAACCACCGTTGACCACGTTAGATTTTGATTAAAAAAAAAAATATTTTTTATTTCCGGTGTTTTCACCAATTTTCATGACAAAAGGCCCATTAAATCATGTGTTTTCACAGTTACTGTAAATAAACTCTTAACTCGTCGTTGACCCCGTCAGTTTTTTATTTTCGCAAATATACGAACCACGTATCGAATTATTTCACATTTGAAGTGCATTCACAAATTTTGAACTCCAATTGTTGACCCTGTTAGATTTTCGAAAAAAAATGAAAAACCCATATCGAATTATTTCTCATTAAGAGTACTTTCAACAAGTTTGAAATCATTCATGTTTTTCACAGTTCCTCCACATAAACGTTTAACCCGTCGCTGACCTCGTAAGTTTTTTATTTTCGAAAAAATTAAAAACAAGTAACAAATTAATTCACATGTTAAATGCTTTCACTAAGGTTGAAATCAAAAGGCTTAAAAAATCATATTTCTTCATAAAAATATTTAACCCTTGGTTCCCCCTTTAAGTTATGAGTTTCGAAATATTAAAGTTAAATGCTTTCACTAAGATTGAAGTCAAAAGGCGTAAAAAATCATATTTCTTCATACAAACATTTAACCCTTGGTTACCCCTTTAAGTTGTGATTTTCGAAATATTGAAGACATGTGTCAAATTATTTTTGATTTCAAGTGTTTTCACTAACTTTTAAGTCAATACGCCCATGGGTGCATATTTTTTTCGTAGTCTTCCCATGTATGAATCTTAACCCATTGTTGATCCCGTTGAATTCTGATTTTCAAAGAATTAAAAAATATGTGCCGAATTATTTTTGATTTGGAGTATTTTCACCAAGTTGGAAAAGAGTCAAATCAGCATCAGAAAAGAGGTCAATTAAATCGCGGTTCTTCATATAACACTTCAACTCATGTTTTGCCACGTTAGACCTCGAATTGAAAAAATCCCGTTTAAAAAAAGTTTATTTTTGAAGAGGTGCCTACAGTTCATATTTCATGTCTGTAGCTTCAGTTGTTTGGGCTGGGCGATGATGAATCAGTCAGTCGGTCAGTCAGTCAGTCACGTCATAGATGATTCATGTAGTGCGACGTATTTTCGTTAGTCTAAATTGGCACTGGAATGAAAATCTGCTGCAAGCTGCTCATCATAACTGATTAGAGTGGAAAGGATAGAAGCTTCTTCAAAAGTAAAGGATTTCTCTGGGCAATACTGAGGGGCTTCAAAATAATTAGAAAAAAGAAGCAATTGTAAATTTAGGAAAGTGCATTACTCAATCAGATTTAAATCGAACCAATGACCTCTGGGATGCGAGCGCAGTGCACTTCACACTAAACTACCGAGGTGGCTTTGTGCATAGTAATGAAAATATATAAATTTTGTTGGTCAACTTATCCCAGCAAAGGACCTCAGTACTCCAAAACGGCTCTAAATCCAAGGTATATGCTTGTCTTGTCCAAACTTGATGTGAATATTGTAATCATTCCACATTCCAAAACCTCTCAACAGCCATAACTTTCAATAGCTGTGAGCGCACACAATTTTTGTTCTCTATTCCACAATCGGACAATTACAAATTTTCCTATTAAATCGAAATCTTCTGGGGAAACAAATTCAAGCCACTTGGGAGCGAAACGCGCACAGCATTTACCACCGTTTACTGCACGAGCGTAATCGAAAATTTATGTACTATGCGCCACAATAAAACTAAAGCGCCAACCACCCAACAATCCCCCACGGCCCCCTCTTGCTCCCACCCGTTCTATGGTCGCTCAATGCCTTTCAATAAACCAAGCAACGAGCAGGACGCATTCGACTCGCTGTGTGGCGCTCGCGTCGGCATTCGCATTCGCAGGAGAGCGTAAAATAAATCGGCCACATTAATTTTATTACCACACACGCGTTCCCGCGTTCATCTATTTTGGCTGGCCAAAAAATTGGCCAACTATTTTTGGCTTGGCTGACTTGGCCGACCAAAGTTGGCCGGTGGCCGGTGGCCGGTGGCTGTTCGCTGGCGCTGGACTCGACATCGGCATCGGCATCGGTCTGGCGCGCCTTGGCCGGATTCGGTTTGGCTGCGCGTTGGCGTTGCCGCGCTGGCGCGCCAACTGACTGGCGATTACGATCGATTGTGCCCGTAGCTGGTTGCGAGAAGTTGCATTAATCTTTAGCCATTGTTCAAATTTTATTACAAATTTCTGCTGTTATTGCGTTGCGGCTGGGCGGCCACCTCCTACTTTCGTTGTTATTGTCCTCGTTGTTGGTTTGCTGTAATATTTCTTGATGGATTTTCATATATTGAAATATAATCGTGATGGCTTTGGCCATTTTAATTGAAATTGCGGAATTTCTTAATTTATGAGGCACAGCAACAACAACAGAAAGAACAACGTTCGTATGGCTGCAATTTCAATGAATTTGCATGCTGTCAAGTTTCGGACATACTAGAATATTGAATCACAGCAACCACATTGTTGTTGCGTAAATAACTGTATAAAGTGGAAGATACTTACACTGGCATTACAACACACCGCAGACACAACACACAACACACACACATACACGCGTCGTGTGTGCAGGGCGCAAAGGGCGAGGCGAAGAAAAGACAAAGATTCGGCCATTAGGTTGCAGCGCACGTAATGTGGCGAAAATCAGCAACACGCACGTCGCTGCCAAGTGTGGCTACACACACACACACAGATAGCTGGACAGTGGCATAGAGATAAGCAGAACAATTCAAAGTGGGGGGTATGTGTGTGTAGAAATGGCTTAAATAAGACTTCAAACACCCAAAGCTGAACCTGGGAACAAATATTGAAGCCATGTTTTACATTTCATTTTGTAAGAGAAATGACGAACAATGATTTAAAATATTAAGAATTTTAATTTAAAAGAATTTTTTTTAATTTGTATTAATTTTATTAATAAAAATTTTAAAAAAATTTCAAAATAATAAAAAAAATTAAATTAATCCAAATCAAAAAATAGAATAAAATAAAATAAAATAAAATAAAATAAAATAAAATAAAATAAAATAAAATAAAATAAAATAAAATAAAATAAAATAAAATAAAATAAAATAAAATAAAATAAAATAAAATAAATAAAATAAAATAAAATAAAATAAAATAAAATAAAATCAAATAAAATCAAATAAAATCAAATAAAATCAAATAAAATAAAATAAAATAAAATAAAACAAAACAAAATAAAATAAAATAAAACAAAATAAAGTAGAATAAAATGAAATAAAATAAAATAAAATAAAATAAAATAAAATAAAATAAAATAAAATAAAATAAAATAAAATAAAATAAAATAAATTAAAATAAAATAAAATAAAATAAAATAAAATAATATAAAATAAAATTTAATTTAATTTAATTTTAAAAATAAAATTAAATTTTAATTTTAAAAATAAAATTAAATTAAAACGAATTAAATTCATTTCGCTGCCAAAAAATATATCCCTTTCTCAAGCAACTGTCGATGCGTCTTTTAATATTTGTATTCATGTGCGTGTGCGTGTGTGTGACTGGGTGTTGCAGCACTTATGAGCTCATGTGCACAGCAATCTCAGCATGTGTGACAATGATTTTAAGTTTACTCTAACCTTTAGTTAAGAAATCTTAAAAGTTGCCAAAACACACAAACACAACAAAACGTCATACTACATACAACCATACTAAATACATTTCAGATAGCACACATTTTCACATGTCTGCACAAGTTATACCAACAACAACAACCAAATAATATTGTATGTCCTTTTGCATGTACGAAGGTAAATTAAAGCACGTCTAAGCCGACAACAGCTGCGACCACAGACACCTGCACGCAAATAACTGAAAGCTAGATTAACTAAAAGCCAATCAAGCCAGTCACACCTGTGTTTACACGCTACACAGCTTAAAACTGTTATAAAACGTAATGGTTTCTGGCTTATAGCTTCGTGTTGTTTTAACATACTTTACGACAAACTGATTACAACAACTTATTAGTAGTCTTCGGGCTGTCTTGTTAACTTTGCCTCGTTATGAGCGTCTACGACTGGTCAAAGTCTCTATTGGCTTCTAACTTATAGCTTTGTGTAATTTTAAATTATTAATTAATTAATTAATTTGTGTAATAAACTGGTCACAACAACTCATTAGTGGTCTTCGTGCTGTCTTGTTAGCTACTTCCAAGTATTGCCTACTTCTGAGTGTCTTTCACTGTTCAAAGACTCAAAGCTAAATTAAACCACGTCTAAGCGGGCAATCGCTGTGTCCACAGCCCTCGATTTGGTGCTTTCAACTGGAATACAACTTATTGTTGTTGTAGCTTTATGGTTCTTGAATAAACAAGATTAAGTTGTGTTTAATCAATGCAAAAGAAATGAGTTCAAAAGGGCTCAAAAGACTTGGAAAACAAAAATATGTAGGCAACTTTTAAGTAGCGCCTTGGTACTGAAACAAATAATAATCCTTGGTTATAACTTTAATTGTTTACAGATAAAGTTGCAATTAGTCTCACAAAACAAGGAATCTGTAGAAATATAATCCTAGATCAGTTCTTCATATAATCTAAGCATCGTTTGTTTCTAATAAGTCAAATTTCCCAACAAATTAGAAACCCTCACAGAAAGCATAACTAGGAAACCATGTCTTGTGGAGTTAGAAGGTCTTTCCTGTGCAAACTTTATTTTATTTATTTATTTTTTTAGCCAATTAAAAAATGTCCTTACTGACTATAAGAAATATTAATAATTACAAACTACAATTTATTTAAACTATTTAACAACAAACCCTTCGGAAGTGACACATCAAAATCGATGCATAGACCTAGAACCGCATGGCAAAACTGATCCACTACAACACTTGCCGAATATTTAGGATGTCTCCTCCTACAGAAAAAAACTTAATTAGGTTTGTCTTCCAGTCACTATGACTACTAATCACACTTTCTAATCCACTGTATGCCTTTTAAGGAACGCCAACTTTGCATTCTGGGAACAGCGTTTCAATCGAATCTGACAAAAGCAGCAAACAGAAAGCAGATTGAAATCTTTTACGCTTCATGAAGCCGAATTGATTTGCTTTGCAAAATGACTACAAATGATGGTTTTATTCTTTACAGAGCGAAAGAATTTGACAACGAGACTTTAAGGTCTCCAAATGGAATTGCACACAAAATTCTGAAGCGAAATTGATACACAAAAACTCCAAGAATAAATAGTTGTTGTGTGCTTGTAGTGCAACAGAAAAATACTCTTTACTGACTTCAACTTTGAAGATTACAATTAAATATTTTTTTAATTACCGGGTCAATTAAATCCTGTTCAGTTTTGATATAATTCCACAACTAACTACTAAAACTTTGACTTAAAAAAATTATATCGTTTGAACATTGTTTCAACAATCTATAAATATTATAGGATGTATTCTATACGAGCCGGCAAAATAATTCTCGAAACAGAGTAACTTAAACCTTTAAAAAACAAATATTTTCGATACCTCCAAACCTCGGTTGGTTGTTTTACACATCGGATTTTACTAATTGTAATTATGGAACTCTAATTGTAGAACTAATTGTAGAACCCGATAAAAAAGAAAAGTCATCAAAGCAAGAGTTAATAGAAATACAAAAGAAAATACAGATATATAAAAATAAAAAACCGTCAAAATTACCGCAATGGTCTTTCTAGTGTTAAAGTAGTAGTATGGTTCTACTTGGCCCAGTGTGTTCTCCGAATGTTAAACTTAAACTGACTTTTCAAGTACAGTCAAAATCGCTAAACGGCAAGTCGCTTAACTGAAAAATCCACTTAACTGAAATAAAAGTCCATATCCCATTTGTATTTGGTATTTTTTCTGAAAATTAGTTTGTTTAACTGCAACTTTGCATAACTGAAAAAATCGGTTATATGAAAGAATATTTTGGATACATAAATGGAGACATAAATTAAAAATATTTGAACTCCGCCTAAGTGAAACAAAATTTGTGCCACATATCATAAACTTAAAAATACTGTAGTGTCCTAAGTGGATCAGCTGATTTCATTAGCTGGAGCGGTTGGCTTTTAAAATTGCAAAGACATTTGAAAATTTTGGAAATTGGAACGTCTTTTTATTCATCCTACGTATGCTTAATTGAAAGGAATTTCACTTAACCCTTTCGACCCCGAATTTTACCCTGTGTCTCGATATTACTTTTTGGTATTTAAATCAAGAAACACTTGCCTGAGAAGTGTGTACCCGACGTTTGAAGTCGCCACGCCTCATTGTTAGAGTTCTAGAGCTAGTTTACTCTTGACAAAATTTAGCTTACAACGGGTTAACTAAATTTTGTATCAATATTTTTTAATTACAGAAAAATTATTTCATATTTATGGAAAAATACAAAATTATCGCTTTTTGATTTTATTTAACTATTATTAAACAAACAGGGGTTTGATCAAACGCGCCCAATTCGTAGACTTCAATTAGAACACAAACTTTCCCTGACATTGCTGCAAATTATTGGAAATTATTTTGGGGATAACAGTAAAATTTTTATAATTTGCTTTGAATTCACTCCAAAAAATATTAGTTTGTTGGTGCCTACTTAAATTAAACCCATAAATAAATCGTAGCTTTTGCTATAAGATGACAAATAGGTGAAGTTGCTCTCAGGCAACTTTATGGTCGAAATGGTTAATCGGAATTCACTTAACTGAAAACACCCTTTAACTACAACTAAAAGAATAGAAAAATCGACTGGTTGTTAAGCGGAATATACTGTAGCAAACTGGAAACGATACAAATCGTTCGAAAATTGTTTCGAAAGATCCGATATTTTTATTCTTCAATCTAAAATTTTCGGTATTTGAATGCCAGTTAAACATTTGAGTTCATTTTGAGTGAATTTTTAGATTAACCCAAACATCATTCTAAGCTTCCAAGATTATGTTGTAAAAATATAAAAGTCGTAAAAAAATTATTTATTTATTTAAAGTTTAATTTTTGTGCTCATATCTTTGAAATTGGACTGTGATTTGAATCTCAATGTGCTGACTAAAGTTTTGCGCCACAATCTCACACACTTCTCCACGAAATCGTATCCAATATTCATTCACGCAGTGTGAATACCCCTAAGAATTTTCACACAAACAAATCACTTTTTAATAGAACTTACCAACTGGCTGCAATCAACAATCCAAATAAGCATAAATTCTCAGCGAAAGCAGCAAAAAGTGGCGCGTGGACTTGCATGTTGCAGCGATAAAAATGCATGCTTGCCAAACACTGTAACTATTAATATGTATGTGTGTGCGTGTGTACGAGGGCACGCACACCAATGCGCATAAGAATAAATATTTTTCGACTACTTTGCATGACGCTGTGGGTTCGCTGTTGCCATGGCGCCGCCAACTGGCAGCGATACAGCAATGCTGCCAGTGCAATAAGTAGCTGCGCGAATAAAAGTGATATTAAAAAATGGCTGGTTAAGCAACGTGTTGAAGAAAAAAAAGCAAAAAAAAATACGGAAGCTAAATGCGCCGTTGGCATGCGGGCACAATTCGCAATCGGAAAGTGTGCAAAATATTACAACGTCGCACTTGGCGTCAGCCCAAAATATTTAAATTACAATTTCAACTGCCGTTTGCAGCCATTTCACTTTTCTTTTTTTTACCAATGTGCGAACTTGCCGAATTGCATCGATGCGAGCGCTGAGCTATTCGAGCGGCGTTAAGCGCGCATTAAGTTGCGCGGCAACGACAACTAACTGAGGGGTGAGGGCAAGAAGGAGGTGTGTGTTGCATTTGTAGGTGAAGTGCCCAACTGCGCTGGCTGCCGCTGACTTATGAGTGGCGAAAATGGGTCAGAGGCGCTGATTTACAAAAACAAAAAACAAAATTGCTTTTTAACTTTAATGGCGCACATCCAAGACACAAATTATGGGGAACTTAATTTATGATCTGAGAGAAATTTTTTTTAAAATATTTGATAGTTTTCAGTGATGCTAAAGACATAACAAAAATTGCTATAAGAGATGTAAGTGACTGTAAATTTAGAGTTAATAGACGGTATAGTAGTAGTAGTGCGAAGTGTTAGATTAAGTTAGGTTAGGTTTCTGTTTTTGTGGTGAAGGAAAGCATTGATCGCCACAGTGAGTGCCTTGAAACCACTAAAACAATCTCTCTCTCCTAACCTGCGAGCACGGAAATCGGATTTTAACAAATCGGTGGCGGTATTGTAACAGATGCAAGGTCCTTCACAAAGCTCCTGTATGAACTTGAGAGTATCAAAAATGACTATGGAATAGTTCAACAAAGTCCTGAATGGCCTTTACGTTCTCGAGACTGGTCCTTGTGCCCCCTCTCGACACAATAAAATCTTTAAAAAGTGAGATTTCTCGCGCGAAACCCTCATGGAGGTTCCTCAAAACCCAGTCAATATGTTTGATGTGATAAATTTCTGTTAAAAAAAATTGTAACATCATCGACATAGACGAAACAGGTCCTGCCAATCTGCTTCCGGAGCATATCGATCGAATGGTAGATGGCAGATTTCGCACTTTCCACCATTTACGGAGAAAGATATCTTCTAGCGGTCGCGTTTCAGATCCAGTGTCGTACATTAATTACTTCGTACTTCAGTTAGGTTAGGTGTGTGTGTTTATAGTTTTAAGAAAAGGTGATATTAAGCAAATCCCCAACTTCAATAACCACCGAAATTGTCAAAAAAATTATTCACACCATATGGGCGTGAAACTAGAGACTAAACATGGTAAAACTGCGTACTCAGTTTTTTATTTCTACACCCTTTGTCCTTTTAAAAGGACTTCAAAATTTTGAAGGGGATACAAAATAAAAAAAAATATAAAAAATACTTAACCTCGTTAGAATATGGCGATATGCATATCAAATGAAAGAGGAAAGGCTCAGGAATTTAAATAAAATTTATTTTTTATCTATTTGCAAAAAAACGGATATGAAAAAGGTCCTTTGAAAAGTTTAATCCCTTATATCGAATTTTCTTGAAAAGTATGTTAAAACCCCAAATCTCCTTGATCCCGTGTCAAAATTTCATTATTCTCGCTTCATTGATTTTGCATCTTTTTATTATTTAAAATACTGATACTCAAATAAATTAGAATTTTTGTACTTCATTAGAATTGCAGCTTCCGCCTTTTTTTTAATAACTTTCGAACTAATAAAGTTAGAGTCATGAAATTTTGACACGTGATCAGGGATTTTTGGGGTTTTAACATACTTACTGTTTAAAAAAATTCGATGTAAATTTTCAAGGATATAAGGGATTAAAATTTTCAAAGGACCTTTTTCATATCCTTTTTTTACAAATAGGTAAACAATTAATTTTATTTAAATTCATGAGCCTTTTCTCTTTCATTTGATATACATATCGCCATATTCTAGCGAAGTTAAGTCTTTTTTATATTTTTTTTATATTTTATCCCCT
Source organism: Melieria picta (assembly GCA_964056695.1). NCBI lineage: Eukaryota > Metazoa > Arthropoda > Insecta > Diptera > Ulidiidae > Melieria > Melieria picta. Next base: position 123,198,789 of record OZ057399.1, on the reverse strand, counting down.
TCAAAATTTTGAAGTCCTTTTAAATGGACAAAGGATGTAGAAATAAAAAACTGAGTACGCAGTATTACTATATTTGGTCTCTAGTTTCACGCACTTATGGATTTTTCCCGGTGTGAAAAATGCTGCCGCACGGTGTTATGCTTTGGTCTCATATCACAGTAGACTGTATAATGCCTGATCCTTTTATTCTTTCTGTCCATAGCAACTAATATTGAAAGCCAGAAGCTATCGCTCAGCAATGATAGCAATGCACCCGCATAAAATTCAATTACTCTCTTTCTAAGCTTTCTATTCAAATTGCAATCACATCCCTTGCCAACTGTTGCAAATATGTACAATAAAATCAAGCAACAATCTCAGGTACCAGCGGCGGAATGCAAAACAATCACACAGCCACAGCCACACACCGCATATGTGAACAGTCAAACGATGGCCAACAAACGTAAGTATTGTAAAAATCCACAGATTGGCACAAAGCGCTCGCAGAAGCCTCTGGTCTTCACAACCCATATGTGGGTTTCAGCGTTGAATTTCAATGTTGTTGTTGCTGTTGCCTCACTGTAGCATAATGAAATGTTCAAATGATGCTGTCTAAAGTGGACAACAATGTTGTTTGCTATTGTTGTTATTGGTATTATTGTTGTTGTTATAGACACACAAAAGGGTACAGCCAAAACTATGTGTGTGTGCATGTGTGTGAAGCTACTTTTGTGGCATATTAAACGCTTTCTGCTCAACGCCACTTGTTCGCTCTTACGAGTGCTTTTCGGTTTACTGCCCATTTCTAACCACAAATGCTGATTAAGACCATTTCCACAGTTTGCCAACGGATGCATGAATAGCAGACAGCATTCGAAATGCGTACTGCGTGCCAGTTGAAAGCGAAAAGAAGCAAGAATTGTGAAATTTCTATTGTTAACAAAATGACACAGTTGCAAACATTTAAGAGATTTTCCATGTGTGCAAAATACTTGTAGTGAAAAAATATTTTCTGTTAGGAAACTCTAAATTTATTGAGGATTATGTTCAAAATAACATCTACTTAAAACCATTCAGGATGTCTGCCAGAGGGCGCACAAAGCCATAGCTTGCATTGAAAATCGATAGCATCGCAATGAATTTTCAACAATAGCCAACGACATGCTTCATTCGAATTTACAGCTATTTTGGTAACTGAAAGCCTATATTTATAAATTATAATAACACCTTTTACAATAACAACAAACGTAAGCACACCAACAGCCATTGTCCTGTGTCGAGAACAACATAGAGAAATCAGTTGTTACGTATACGCCATGGCAGCCCGAAAAGCCGGAGCAATGTATATGGAAAAATATAAACAAACCGGCTAAAAGTCAAATCACACACAATACCAATAACAGTTGCAGTGTGCTAGAGAACAATAACAATAACAACAACAACAAGAATTGGCGTTGTCAAAATGCGCAAACTCAACACTAAATAGTTGAGCGCAATTAGAGTGCGAGCTGCTTCAACAGAGCACAAACCAGCCAAGTGTGAGTAATTTCGGCCAAATTAGAGCTAACCAATTTTGTCTACTATTTATTTTTTGTGTAAACATGTTCAGTAGAGTACAGTTTGTGGTGAATAGTGCGCCAGTGAATGTAGTTTTTCAACACAAACTGCAATCCAACTGACACTATTTCATGTGAAAAGACTTTTGGTGTAAATTGAATATGAATTGAAACAGAACAAAGCAACTGATTTAAAATTGAGTTGCAGTTGCAATTGAAATTGAAATGGACTTGAATTGAAATTGAAATTGAAAGCGTTGCTGACTGAGAGCCAGTGTTCGGGTTTTCCAACCGTTTGGCAGCGACAACGTACACGTTAACCGTTCGCCATTGAATGTGTATGGCACAGTTGGGCGAGCAGTTTACAGCGAACAATGATTGTAGACGGTCGCGTTGAAAGACGGCCTGTAGTCGCTCAAAATTGTTGGTTAAACGCGTTTAATTGCGACACTGTTGCAGCGTCCATATGGCAAACTTATCAGATGTTTTTCACTGAAGTGGTGTCCAGCACGGATTTTTTGGTTCCGTAATTAGCTGCAAGTGTGTTTAGTTCGACTTAGCAATGTGTGTGTGTATGTGTGTGGTAATGGAGATCACAATTTTTGAAGGTAAGAAGACAAACTAAAATAAGTTTTGGTCTTAGATTCTTAAGTTGTAGTAAGTAAAGTTAGAATAAAAGTAAAAATAATATTTTTGATGAGATAGTAGCAAAAATTGTGAGAAAAATTATGGACATTAACCGAGAGTGAGAATAAGAATGATGAGAATGGTTGGTTGGTTCCAGTGGTGCAGTGTGTTGTCTTTTGAACTATGTGACCTCTATATTCAGTCCGAGAGGTTCGCTATCTCTTTGAAATTTTGGTATATGGGTTTACCTAGCGTTTTTTACCTTATTTTTTTCATAAGGTCAGACAGGCGTAGAGAAAGTGAAAGCTGTGGCAGCTGCTGTTATAAAAAATATTCATTTTAGAGGTTAAAGACTTGGCTGGTTGGTTGGTGCCACAGCTAAGTAGCACAATTAGCAAATAAAGTGCCACACCCACATTTGTTGTCGGTATTGGCTGGTATTTTGTATCATTTGGTGTCTTCTGAATTATGTGAAGTCTCTATTCAGTTCGAGAGGTTTACAATTTACTTCGGTATCTCTTTGAAACTTCGGTATAATGGTTTATCAAGCATCTTCTACTTTTTTTTCAAAAGGCCAAATAGGCGAGACGTTGAGGAAGTGATATACGATGTTCTTCTCATTCGGGTTCTTAAAGCTGTGGCAGCTGGCATTAAAGAAAATGTTAATTTTTGAGGTTGACGACTTGGCTGCTTGGTTGGTACCACAGCTAGGTAGCACAATTATTATTTATTATTTAATAAAGTGTCGTTTTTGTGCCAAATCCACATGTGTACAGTCGGTATTGGCTGGTAATTCGAATCATTTTGTGATATCCATGAAGTGCAGTAGCTTCCTGATCTTATAAACTTCCATTCCTGAGAACTTCCAGGAAGAAAATCTCCAGCAAACGTAGCCTGCTCCTCCTGAACACTGAAAGTGGGTGAGTGTTTCTCTCTGGTGTTTCTCTCTGGAGTGTTTCTCCTTCTCTTCATAACTGCTTCAATGATTGTTGAAGGGTATTTGCTACCGGGTTGCTTGTTCGCTTCCCGGTCAGTTTCCCGTAAGAACCACAATGAGTCTTGCAGTATTCCTCCGAGTGTTTCCAAACAGTGGCTTCGTCCTGTTCAGGTCGTAGTTTGGTTATGTTATGAAACAGAAAGTGGGCGTGTAAGTGACTTCTTAGCCTCCTGAGCGGAATATCTAACGGCAGGCTGTCGTGCCAGTCAATTATTATTAATTATTATTATTCAGTGTCGATATTGTTTGGAACTGATGCTTGTCCAACTAGTTTATCTGCTTTTTACTTGAAGACATATCTTAGTAAGTTTTAGTCATAGACTCATAAACTTCAAGTAAGAAGCATCAACAATTTTGAAAAGACAATATTGACATAAACTCAAAAAATAAAGAGCGCATTTGCAGTTCTGAAAGGTATAACACAATTGTGAAGGTGTGTAAATTTTAAATATAAATATTTTTTCAAGTCTTTTAAAAAAACATTGAGGTTTTTAAACCTACATGATTTTAAGGAAAATGTTTTGTACTAAAGCCACATTGAGGCCTGATTTCACAGTGTTTGGTTAACCATTAACCGATGGTTAGCTACTCTTGTTCGATCTCACATTCTCTAGTTAACCAACTAAGGCGAGAAATAAATCAGCTGAGCTGAATCTGTCTACATTAAAAATTGAATTAATTTAAATTTCAAAACTATTGTTTTTTTCTATTTCCATCAGTTAAAAATTCAAGGCTTTTCTTTCACAAAAATTTCAAAGAAAAATTTTTTTTTTTAAATTTTATTTTGTCGCTGCCAATAATATGCAAGCAGTGTCACCAACCTTAAACAGTGCTGCCATACATAATTTCTAAATCAGCTGTTCAGATAACCAGACACTGTGAAAACCAATGCTATTTAATCATTGGTTAGCCATTGGTTCTTGGTTAAAGTCAACAGTTAGTTAACCAACCACTGTTAAATCGGACCTGAATTTTTTCAGACAAATATTTTTAGTAAAGATTATATTTATGAAAGAGATTACTTATAGTAGCAAATTGTTTGTAGGAAACAGGGACCGGAAATAACAGTTATTTATGAAAACTATAATTGCAAATTTTACTATGAAGGAGAAATCATGCAAATAAATGAAATATACCAATACATTTCTTTTCGCACGGAGAATCAAACTTGGCAATAAACTTTTTGTAATTTTTACGGAAAAATTAAAAAATAAGAATTATTTTTTATTGATATTTTAAAAATCCTTTAATAAGAATTATTTTTGATTTTTTTCATATTAGTCCACAAATAACAGTTATATTTCGATTTTTATTTTAGTTGTCCTATGATAACAATTATTGGTGACTTTTATTTTTTAGTCATCAATAAAAATTATTCAGTGACTTTTATTTATAAAAGTCATCAATAAAAATCATTCAATGACTTTTATTTTTTAAGTCATCAATAAAAATCATTCAGTAACTTTTATTTATAAAGTCATCAATAAAAATCATTCAATGACTTTTATTTTTTAAGTCATCAATAGAAATCATTCAGTGAATTTTATTTATAAAAGTCATCAATAACAATTATTCAATGACTTTTATTTTTTAAGTCATCAATAAAAATCAGCCAGTGACTTTTATTTTTTAAGTCATCAATAAAAATCATTCAATGACGTTTAATTTTAAGTCATCAATAAAAATCATTCAGTGACTTTTATTTTGTAAGTCGCAATATTTTCATATTTTCATTAATGCATGCAAAAGTTATGATTCTTCCAGAAAATAGAATTGTCAAGACAGGTCTTGTAAAGCCGATCAAGAATATATATACATTTCGATATTTAATGAATCCAATAGTGCAATTAATGAAAATTACTTTTATATTGCGACTTAAAAAATAAAAGTCACTGAATGATTTTTATTGATGACTTAAAAAATAAAAGTCACTGACTGATTTTTATTGATGACTTAAAAAATAAAAGTCATTTTATAAATAAAAGTCACTGAATGATTTTTATTGATGACTTTTATAAATAAAACTCACTGAATGATTTTTATTGATGACTTTTTTCAATAGAAGTCACGAATAATTGTTATCATAGGACAACTAAAATAATAAGAAAAAAATCAAAAATAATTGTTATTATAGGATTTTTAAAATATAAATAAAAAATGACTTTTATTTGTTGAGTCATTAAATAAAAGTAAAAAAATAAGTCTTAAACATTAATTTTTATAATAAAACTTATAACTGTTACGGTCCCTGGTAGGAAATCATTTATTAAAATATATTTTGTGTTTATAAGAAAATACTTTCTAGTATAAAAAAGTCCTAGTCAAAGTTATTAGACAGAATTTGAGCGCAAGAATTGATGCATACTCGACTTGCAACTACCAGTGACGCACGCAGGGGGGTTTTGTGTGTTCAAACCCTCACAAATCATGTTTGCTATAAAAATTGTGGGATTCAAATATGATTTCAAATGGTGTTGGGGCTCAAAAGTTGTATACAAAGCCAACCAAAATGAAATCATATAAACTACCAACATCATCGCCTATTACTTACGGGTCTTCAAACCTGAATTCTGTTCATAATGCAGATCGTGCAATAATGAGTAAATAACAAAGCAGCAAAGCGTAAAACTGGGCATAACGACCTAAAGCATATTAAATGCGAACGTGTGTAGTTGCTTGATGAATCGTGTAAATTCCTCTTCATTGCTTTATTTTGCCCCCCTTTCTTTATTCCACAAACGAAATGCTTTGCTTATGATTTTGCTATGAAAGCGTTTTCAACCCTTTCAATCTATTTTCCATAAAATTGCTTGCCCTCATAGAGCTTTCAAGTTTACGGTACGCATACATTGCTCCCATTCTTCAATCTTTTCATATCTGCCGTTCATGTTATTCATAAATATTTCACTCTGGAATATTTCATGCCAATGCTGCCATTTCCCAAACCATAAATTTCATTTCGCTGTTGCTTGAGCGAAATGTTTCGTCATTGAAGGTGTATGGGCGTATTTTTTTATTTTTTTTTTTTCAAAATTTTTGGATTTGCATTAAACAAATTTACTGCATACTTTGGAGCATTTATAGCTAGAATTTTAGGTGCAAAATTATGGCAAGCGCGTATTTGAAATTGAAAAATGTGTTGCATTAATTTAATTTAATTTAATATTTTGGTTTTTGAATTTGTTGAGGTGCAATTTTCAATTTTTAAAAATTGTAAATAATTTTTAAATTGAGTTTTCTCGTATACTTATTGCATAGTGAAATTAATCAAGTGAACCTGGTAGACTGATGGCTTTTTTTATTTTATGACAAAAAGAGAGAAGTTAATACTCAACAAAATTAACCCTGAATATTAGAAAATAGTTTGAAACTTTCAAGCAAAATTAAAAATTCCAAGAAAATACTAGGAAATCGTTTTTGTCTTGGCAGCAGCACATCTAACATAACCATTTTTATAGTGTGTGGACCGCACTTCCATGAATCAGAGAGCGATTTGAGTTGTGTTGAGTTAAGGCAATAGAGAAAATTTTTTTTTTATTTTGAGAAGCATTCTTTCTTTGTCGGATAATGTAATTACATCCTCCGATATCTTCCCATCTCGGAAAATAATTCAATTTGTAGCGTATTCAGAATTTCATTTTAGGGGGTTTTGTGCACAAGTTTTGAGCTCAATATTATTTCCAACCATATTTTCCAGCCACAAGTTTTGTTACAAAATAGATATTTGAGAGGGTTTGAAACCCCCAAAACGCCCTTATGTGCACCACTGCATACATTGACCGAGTCCAACTAGTATTCTGCCTTCAATTTCTAATACAATTTAGGCTCATTAGGACTCTAACCTAAGCTTTATGCCAATCCGTAGTAGGAGAAAATTCCATAAGTTTTTCGTTTTTACTTCAATTAAATTTAATCAAAAGTTTCTGCTTCAATACACCAGCACAACTCTTTCGCAGTCAGTTTGCTTTCCAACCGGCAGCTGTTTCCATTTGCAAATTCTTCACATCCGCCAAAAAATTTGAATGCTAATGTTGCCATGTGTCTCATAACCAAAACATAGCAACGGCAAAGAGTCAAACATATGAAAGACTAACCTGTGCCGTGATTAAAGCACACAAAGCCCCCATCGCCTCTCGCCCGCCCCCCCAAAAATAGCAACTTCAATCTGCATATGCGGCAGCTTTTGTGCTGATTAAAAGCAGCGGAAAAGCAAAAATATGTGCGTCGTCTGCCAGCAACCAGAAATAAAGCTCAGTATTTTTCAGTCTTTCGTCTTTTTGTATAGCATTATTTGTGTTTTTTATGTTTTTTTTCCTCGCATTGTTTCGCTTTTTCTTATTTATTTGCTTTGTGTGGTGGTATGTGTGTGTATGTGTAATTCGAGTGGAGCAGAGCGTGTTGACAGAGCCAGCATGCAAAACTTTGACTGGTTTATGACGCACTCATGCACACCTACAAAGGCAGAATTCATATGAGTGTATGTGTTGGTATGTGTGTGTGTGTGTGTGTGACTTCACATATCAGCTCGCAATGCAGACTCGACTCTGTGCTGCAGCAGCTGTTGCCTTCACCTTGTTTGCACACTCCACTCAATTCGCGCTTCAGTTTGCGTCATCTGCTGCTTTAACCACGAAGTGGGGGCGAGAAAAGAGAAAAATACTTTACTTGTACATATGTCTTTGCTTACCGAGTGCGTGAAGCAGCTTCACAGCAGTTAGAAATGCAACAAAAATTCTATGCAACTTTAGAACAAATGCAGTGCAGCCATGAACTGAAAGGCGGGTTAAAAGTTGGTTAAGCAATGTACGAGTTGTAAATTTTGTGATTATCTGACTTCTACTTTCTACTGCTTTCTGCTGCGGGTGCAGATAAGCTGATACTTTGAATGTGAAAGGTGAAAGTCGAGGTGAAAGTCTTCAATTCAGTTTTGTAAAACACTGACAAATTATGACTTCAAAAACTTACAGAAAACGTTATCATTTTCTGGGTATTGGAACGTTTTGAAAAGCTGAGTTTGGTGGTTAAGCAGATTAATTCGAAACCCTAATGGAAGGTTAACCCTTTCGCTATTTTGTTGCCATATGGCAACATGCTACTTTGGGGACGTCTACATCCTTTATGGTTGCAAGAATACATTTTTTTGTTGGTCTTTAGAATAGTTTGAAGTTTTAGGAAAAATACGAAATTAATAAACTGAATATTTAACTTTAAAGAAGAGAAGTAAACACGTTTTTTTAATGGTATATCTTGACATAGTAAAGGAAGAATAAGCAGAAAAAATTAGAGAACGTTTTAATTTGACGTTTGCTTTAAATTTAGATACCTTGTTTTAAACAATATTGGCTGAAGTAAATGAAGAAATATTCAAATTTTCGTTTTGCGTAAAAAGTTTTTTATTACAGCCACAACGATGTGGTTGCTCTCATAGAAAAACACTCTAAAATACAGGATCCGAGTATAAAAATTAAAAAATTTCTTATGGAATGTTGCTAATATAACCACATGGAAGCCTAAAACGTAAAATTAAAAATTTTAACTTTCCCGAGTAAAAACCTGTAGCGAAAGAGTTAAGTAGTTTTAGCTTTAAACAATAAGGATGCGAGATAAGTACTCACGAAAATGTATTTAATAACATTTATTTAGCAAAAGATCCAATAATTAACCTTTTCCTGCTGCGCTCTAAGGTGTCAGACTGAGGTCTATAAAGCCCACTGTGATGCCAAGTGACAAGAAAGTGGGCTCAGTTTCCTTACCTACGAGAACCAGCTAGAGTTGTTCAAGAAGCCGAGTGGTTCCTATATAGTTGTACAGTAAGTTCTCACAGGTCACTGGTTAATTGGCACTCACGCAAGAAAGGTTGGGGTTGTTTGTTATAGCTGTATGGACGAAGAAGAGGAAGAAAATAAATTTACCCTTCTTTGCACTTGTGCTGCTTTTTTTCAGAAGAAAGAAACAACTTTTTCTTGGGAAATCTTAGAGATCTAACATATTGTGACGATACTGCTCGCTGTCATTGTGCAAGGCATACTTTTAGGCGCATGACAATTTTGCTAAAACATTCGCAAAGATGACTGGCGTTGATACTAGAAATGTTGAGTTCAATTAGAATTGGCGAGAACAATCTGCACAACAAGCAAACAAGTATAAAAGGCAACCGGGTACAGCGCAGAGAGAAGAGTTTGGTAAAAGCAATGAGTGTAAAAATAGTAAAAATGTAGAATTGTAGAAAACTGACTGCTAGTTTGAGCTGCGTTAGAGAATTGTAGTTTTTTTATTTTTTTATTTTTTTGAGCACAATCCAGAGAAATGAATAAACCTACGTTGAGGTGGCCGAACTAATTTTCATAACAATATAGAACTTTTTAGAGCCTACTAGACTTTGTGAGAAGCTCAAACTGGTTCAGTGAGTTTGCGGTTTTATGCTCAATTCTTTTTGGTGTAACACTGGGTCTTTATATCCTAAGTGGACTTTGACTAGGAGTCATTCTTATCTATATTTTTTTCAAGTATAAAACCAATTCATAGTTTTAGAGCAAATGTAAAAAATTTCACTTTGATTTACCTTTTCACACTATTAAACTTATTATTCTTTTAAGTTTTATTTTTCAGCTCTCAACTATTATTTGTATCCTATCTCTGAAAGCTGTTCTCTTCCTCTTTAGATCATTCAGTTCAGTTCTTGTCTCTACATTTTAACTTTCACTTTTTCTTAACTTACACTTTCACGTTCTTACGTAATTCACGTCAGCTTCTGTCTTTTTCTATATCACTGGACCTGGTCCTAAGCTGCAGATGGTCTCATACTTATTCTGAACTTCAGATCTTCTATGACTATTTCTATCAGTCTGCTTGCTATTCTTCAATCATTTCATTTTCGACATACTTTTTCTGAAATCGATTTCTTCTTTTCTACTGGTTTATAATTTCAGGACTTCTATGACTATTTCTATCAGTCCGCCTGCTATTCCTCATTCATTTCCATTTCTACAAACTTTTTCTTAAATTGGTTTAATATTTTCGTTTTATTATTTCCAGTCTTTCTTTATCCTTTCATGGACATCACTAATTCTAAGCTTCCCACCTTCTATGACTTTTTCTGTCAGTCTGCTTGCTGTACTTCATTAAGTTCATTTTCTACAACTTTTTGTTTAAATCGGTCTTATCTTTTCACAATGTTACTTCCAGTCTCTGTTCATCTATTCATTCATTACTAACTCTGAACTTCAGATCTTCTATGACTATTTTTATCAGTCTTGTTGCTATTCTTCATTCATTTTAGTTTCTACATATTTTTTCTTACAATTTAATTTCTTCTTTTCGTTTTATTATTTCCAGTCCCTCTTCATCGGTTCGTCCACAACACTGATCCTTAACTTGAGACTTTCTATGACTATTTTTATTGATGTGCTTGTTATTCTGCATTCAGTTCATTTTCGTCATACTTTTTCTTATATCAATTTCTTCTTTTCGCAGCATTATTTCCAGTATCTATTCATCTATTCATCTAGATTACTAGTCCTGAACTTCAGATCTACAATGACTATTTCTATCAGTCTACTTGTTATTCTTCATTCATTTCAAATTCTGCAAACCTTTTCTTAAATCAGTTTCTTCTTCTCGCAAAATTATTTCCAGTCTCTTCCCATCCGTTCATCTACATCACTGATCACATCACTAAAGTTCAGACTTCCTGTGACTACTTGAATCTGCTTTATATTTTTCATGCACTCGGAAACCATTGATATCCTTCCTTCCTTCCATTACTGCTCTTTTTCTTCTTTTGTTACTGCTCTTTGTTCATCTTAAAATAGAAAAACAATTTAGTTGGAATAGTTTTTTGGAACAATTTAAAAATTTGACGTACTCTGTGATATTAGCACAATTAATCACTCATACGCCATGTTGACCCAAAGCAAGGCATTAGTATATCTGAAACGCGCTAAACTTTATATGAACGGCATGCTGCAAGCATTTTTTTCTTCTTCTTGATCTTCTTCTTCCATTGATATCCTTTGTTCTCTCCTTCCTTTAATTATTCATTATTGCATTTCTTCTTTTTTTGTTACTGCTCTTGCTTCATCTTCTATTACTGCTATTACTGCTGTTAATTCTACTATTTGTTCCTTCTTCTATTACTGCTGCCTCTTATACTTATTTTGTTATTTGTTCTTCTTGTATTTCTGTTCTTTATTTACTTGTGCTACTGCTCCTTCATTTTTTTCTATTACTGCTCTTCTTTCTGCTTCTATTAAAGCTCTTTCTTTCTCTTCCTTTGCTTCATTAAAACTCTTTTTCTACATAGTTTACTTCCCTAAATTTCTCTGCAACCGAGTTAAAATGTTCCTTTATAAATTAGTTTAGCTTCGTTCAACTGACAACATGACATCATCTCAGCAAACATTGTCAATGCTGCCAACACTGCTATCACTCCACGTAATCTTATCTCATCAAACATTATCACCTTAATTCTTGCTTCACGGCTGCTTGCGCAATTTTACGATCTCAGCAATTTCACATCTAATATTAAAATTGAATCGCAAAAACATCTAACTGAACACCACTCAAGTATGCATTGTATGAACTCATTAAATTTCATAATTTCCAAGTATTTGCAATTTCCGCTAAAATCGCAATGTCTACTTCAAGTTGTCTGCCTTAAAGTGAAATTTAATAATAATAAAAAACAACTAATACAACGGACCACATACACACACAAACACAAACACACTTGTTCCCTTTTATGAGAATGGCAAAAGTGACTGCAATATGAAAAAGTGAATGCCGTAGACTTTTTACATTGCAAACAAATACAACCAGCCACTCATTACGGCTGCATGCAGTTTTCGTGCAGCCAAACAAAAAACATGAAATTGAAAAGGGAATTGCAAGGAAGCGGTTGCAATAAAGCTAAATAAAATCAAATGTGCAGCATGGCCAAAGTTGAAACCGGAGAGCGCGAACGAAATAGAAATTGTTGGCTTCGCTACACATTTTCCCCTTCTTTCTATCTCTCATTGCTGCTGCCACAACCCTTTTGCCGATGTTTTTTTGTTGCTTATCTTTTAGTTTTTGCCATTTCGCGTATGCGTGTCGGTTTGGCCAACTCATGCGCGCACTTGAAGCCGCAATTGCTGCCGCTGGCCGCCGCCGCGTGCAGCAGCAGCCACGCACCTGCAGCGCTGTCCATATTCATGTGTGCGTGAGTAATGAAAATGGCTTAGCTGTGGCTGTGTCATTGTGGTGGGCAGCCAACTGATGTACGCTTATTAATTGAGGCGGCCCATGCACCAAACGCCAACACGCCCACAACAGTTTTTTAGCGAGTTTTTTAGTATTTCTGTATAAATAGCTCATTGTATGTGGTCTACTGTGAGCCAAACACAACAGCAGCATTGCTGAAATAATTTCAACTATCAGCGCCAGCAACAACAGCAACAACAATAGCACTAACAACACATTTCGCCAACTAAATAATGGCAAATAAATTCTCGACATTCATGAGCGCCTTCGTATCGCAGCCGGCTCGGCTGCTGCCACCACTTGGCGTGTCTTGCATTGCTGTCTCGTCGCAGCGGCAGCGAGCCGTGAGTGGCACTTCATTGTGTAGTGGCAGCGCGACGTGCTCACTGCTAAATGACGCTAATTATTTGCGTGCTTTGTGGCATAGTCGCAGTCTACAGCGACGGATGAGAGTGAAAATTTCGCGCATTTCATTTGTGTTCCATTTGGTTGGCTGCTTTCTTGTGGATTTTAAGTGCGCTGCTCGCTTAGGAGCTGCACAATCGCTGCCAAGAAAATGCCAAGCAGACGGCGCAACAACTGGGACACCGGGGCGTATGATGGATTAAACAAGCGCGCGCACACAAAATGTTGCTCATACGTCACGTTTTTGGCATAAGCACGGTTATTTTTTGTTGCTGTTGTTGTATTATGTATGCACAGAAGAAAATGCCTTTGGTTGACACTAAGTGAAACTAATGCTTGAAAATAAATTGTATAATAAAATTATAATTTAATTGGTATCTGTATGTGAGTGTTGGGAATAGACTTTGTAGTTGACATTGAAAATATATGAGGAAGAGATAGAAAATGGGTTATTTACAAATGCAGAAATAGAAATAGAATTAAATAAAATAAAATAAAATAAAATAAAATAAAATAAAATAAAATAAAATGAAATAAAATAAAATAAAATAAAATAAAATAAAATAAAATAAAATAAAATAAAATAAAATAAAATAAAATAAAATAAAATAAAATAAAATAAAATAAAATAAAATAGAATAAAATAAAATAAAATAAAATAAAATAAAATAAAATAAAATAAAATAAAATAAAATAATAAAATAAAATAAAATAAAATAAAATAAAATAAAATAAAATAAAATAAAATAAAATAAAATAAAATAAAATAATAAAATAAAATAAAATAAAATAAAATAAAATAAAATAAAATAAAACAAAATAAAATCAAATCAAATCAAATCAAATCAATTCAAATCAAATAAAATAAAATAAAATATAATAATAAAATAAAATAAAATAAAATAAAATAAAATAAAATAAAATAAAATAAAATAAAATAAAATAAAATAAAATAAAATCAAATCAAATCAAATCAAATCAAATCAAACAAAATAAAATAAAATAAAATAAAATAAAATAAAATAAAATAAAATAAAATAAAATAAAATAAAATAAAATAAAATAAAATAAAATAAAATAAAATAAAATAATAAAATAAAATAAAATAAAATAAAATAAAATAAAATAAAATAAAATAAAATAAAATAAAATAAAATCAAATCAAATCAAATCAAATGAAATATAATAATAAAATTAAATAAAATAAAATAAAATAAAATAAAATAAAATAAAATAAAATGAAATAAAATAAAATAAAATAAAATAAAATAAAATAAAATAAAATAAAATAAAATAAAATGAAATGAAATAAAATCAAATCAAATCAAATCAAATCAAATCAAATCAAATCAAATCAAATCAAACAAATCAAATCAAATCAAATCAAATCAAATCAAATAAAATAAAATAAAATAAAATAAAGAAAAATAAAATAAAATAAAATAAAATAAAATAAAATAAAATAAAATAAAATAAAATAAAATACAATACAATACAATACAATACAATACAATACAATACAATACAATACAATACAATACAATACAATAAAATACAATAAAATACAATAAAATACAACAAAATACAACAAAATTAAAATAAAAATTAAAATAAAAAAATAAAATAAAATAAAATAAAATGAAATAACATGAAATAAAACTAAATAAAAGTAAATAAAATAAAATAAAATAAAATAAAATAAAATAAAATAAAATAAAATAAAATAAAATAAAATAAAATACGATAAAATCAAATCAAATCAAATTAAATTAAATCAAATCAAATAAAATAAAATAATATAAAATAAAATAAAATAAGATAAAATAAAATCAAATTAAAATAAAACAAAATAAAATAAAATAAAATAACATAAAATAAAATGAAATAAAATATAATAAAATAAAAGTAGAGACAGTTTTGTACCCAAATGGCAAATAACTCGCGCGCAAAAATATAGCAAATTATTCATTTTTATAGAATTATTAGTATTCGCATCTACACAAATTATACTTTCTCTCATAAAAATGTCGCTAACTGCTACTTTCAGCTGCCACTTAAATCGTGCAGCAAATGGTGCACGCATTAACAACGTGCAACGTTTAAAAAGGTTCGTCCCTGTGGTGTTATCGTCATTTAACACTGCCACAAGCGATTCCCGTTTTTTGCTGCACTTAATGACACACACCCACACACAAGTACATGCATTGCATTGACCAGCGGCGAAACATAAAACTGCCAGCTGATTGATTACTGTTCGGTTAGTAAAAAGGCGGAAAGTGCATTAACACGCCGCCGTGCGCCGCGCGCAACTACGTGCCGCAAACTTTTGCCACTACAAGTGTTATTTTAACACATTTGCTAGCGTGTGAATGCAATGTGCCCGCTGCAAAGTTGATCATTTAACAAATTACACTTTCAATTCAGCGTTCAGCGCTATTGCAGACGAAAGTTTTTATGGGCAAAGCAACTTTTTGTTCGCTACCAAACTAATGTAAATGTTATTGAGTGGTGAAAAGTTATGAAAAAAATTTCAACTATTTGAAGAAAAAAATTCAAAAATCAGCGCAAAAGTCTGGAACATAAAAAATCAAATTAAAAACCAGAAAATAATTAACAAAAAAGCACAAATAAAAAGAGAAAAAAGGCAACCAATTGATTTAAAGTGTAATGCAGCCACTTAAAACAGAAAAACAACTTACTTGGAATAAAGGTTTTTGGATCATTTTAAAAACGTACTCTGTGATATTAGCACAATTAATCACTTATACGCCATGTTGACCCAAAGCAAGGCATTAGTATATCTGAAGTGTGCTAAACTTTGTCTTTTTCTTCTTCTTCTGCTTCTTTTTCTTCTTCTTAACTGGCCATAACAACATGAAAAATTATCCTCAATTTGTTTCTTCTACTGGGGACACGGTCTCCCTCTTTGCTGCCAACCTGCAACTTGAATCGTTTGCTGGAATCGTCAACATGGTGGCATCCTCCAAAGGCTTTTTTGGCCTTAATAGGTATATTGGTTTTACATGGCTAGCACCAAACCCTGCTCACAATGTTTAATGTTTTGGAGATTGGACACCCTGCATAGATTCCTTTACTATTCCTCGGGTGCCGAATCGCTATTCAGGAGATCCATGAGAAGGCGGTGTGCTAACTTGAAGGGAGACAAGGATCGATCATAGACTATGTCTTGTATGTCCATTCTCATTCCTCGCCATCTCTTTTCAAATACAATGTATCAACCTTAAATCTAGTTAGAGCAAATTTTAGAAAATATTTTCTACCAGCCCAAGAGCATGTTTTGACGGTATTACAACACTTTGTAAAGATCCATAAGACATTTTAGATATTCAAGTATGAAAGATGAAGAATCTGTACCAACAAAAGATTTTATTCAAATACCCAAAAGCCAGTTTTTCATAGTCAAAAAGTCAAGAAAACATGATTGCCCACTTACTTAGTTTCAGAATCTTCTGTAAAAACAACATCAACAATCGAAAGTAGCTTTAATAAACATAAAAACATTTAATTTTATGTCACAAAAAGTTGAGGCGCACAAAAAAACTTACTAACTAATAAACAATTCCAATATAATTCAAAAGAAAAACATGTAAAGCATAGTTAAGAATGCAAATGCCTCCGTGTCGCTGCCAACACATTGACAACAAAAAATTCTCTTTATGTGTAGCAACTAAATTTTTTGCTGCAGCTGCTGAGCTCAACATACTTTTTATTCGTCTGAGTTGAATTTTTTAATAATTTTTTTTGTGTGCCTCTATGCTAAAAAGCAACCATAACTCGCCAGTTGGCTACAGTGGCGCCGTTTGACTTTTCGTATGCGGCCAGCTTTTTTGCAATTCTTTAAAGCAACATTTATTCCTTTTCTCTCACCTTTTTATAAGTCAATATGGCAAATTTATGCAGTTGGCAGTACAATTCAAATGTGCAGCTTTCAGCAACTCAAGTCATAAGTAACATAGAATTCATATTCAAAAGTTGCTAAAACAAAAACTGAAAACTAAAGTAGCAGAAAATGCTATAAAATATTAAAGCAAATTATTTTTATAAGCCACAAGAGATCTCATTATTATTTTTTTGGTATAGTTCTAGGCGCAGCGATTTTATTTATTTTAATTTAATCATATCTATGAATTTTCGTCGCTATTTTCTCAAAGTGCGCAGAGAAAAAGCAGTCATATGGCCAACCTTGAACAACTCCCAACTGTCTTTGATTAATACACGTCAGCCGCTTAAACCGTCGCTTAAGTATATTACCCA
The DNA here is from genome assembly GCA_964056695.1 of Melieria picta. NCBI lineage: Eukaryota > Metazoa > Arthropoda > Insecta > Diptera > Ulidiidae > Melieria > Melieria picta. The sequence goes on along the minus strand of OZ057399.1, from coordinate 123,181,710 downwards.
CACCAGCTACAAACAGCAGAGACAGCTCAATTGTCCAAATGGCAATGCAACAATGCCACAAATCGAAACTAGCTTTTCACATTCAAACACACAAATTTGTGCCAGTTGAATGCGCACAACACTCACACACACTGACAGCACATTCCTCGACATATGTACTTACTTGCATACAAATGCTTCCATATGAGTTATTGATATGTGAGTATGTGTGTGTGTGTATGTTTGTATGCATTGAGATTGGCTTTGCACATTGGCCGGCAGCCGCATTGAATGGCATTGCAATGCCCGCAGGTCGGCATTAAACGCCACTTTGTGGCATTGTTGCGTTGCACATTGCAACGCTCGCAACGCTCAGTGTCTTCATTAACGTTTGTGGCAGTTGTTGCTGCTGTCATTGTCGAGCATGTAAACAACAACAGGCGACACTTGTGTAATGTGGTTTAATACCCAATGTTGTATGCGTATTTGTTGTCTTGGGTTCATATTGTTGGTGGTTTTTGTGTCGATTTGTCAAGCGTTCACAGCACGTTGATGGATTAATGGGAATTGAGTGATTTTTTTAACAGTGCATTAAACGCAATTCATAGCTGTGCATGTGTGCATACCAGAAATTCATTTTTGTAGCTTCTGTATACAACTTTTGAACTCATAGCTATTCGAAATCATCAATCAATATGTAGTATACTTATTAAGATACATGTATACCATATACAATGAACTTTTAAGAGTTAATATTATTGATGTAAAGTAATTTGTGCAGACCTCTCATTAGACCTTCCCATTTCATTTGAATGATACTCAAGTATATAGTGACCAGTGAGGATGCCAAGGACCATATTTTTTAGTATGAAAATATTTATTTTCTGAACACTGCTCTGTCTGAGTTTAAGAATCGTTTTGTCTGGCGTCGTCATGTACTGTTTGACGATTGCTCGGCAAAATGTTGGTCTATCCATTTCCTTAGCCAATATTTTATGTGTCCTCTAGGCTGACAGAATGGTTCGGGGCCAGTGGGCACATTGCCTCTTGGCTTCGTGACCTTCATGGTCTGGGATCCCAGTGTAACTTTATCAGCAGCCTTCCAGTTTATTCAAGAGATTACAGCAATCCTTGATAATTTTTTGTAGAGCCTTTAACCCTTTCGGGACGGAGTTTAATTTTGGAATCCAAAATGCTCTCGCGTGGGCCGTAAGATTTGAATAATTTTTTTGAGGGGCATTACAAACTTGCTGGGACGTATTATCCCAGTAGTCCCGAAAGGGTTAAAGCCGCTGATTAGGTGTAATAATATTCAACAAATTTTTGCCCGAAGTTCAATCCACCATAGAGCTGGGAAACTATCGATAGTTGGCCCACTCGATATTTTCGATAATTTATGTAAAAAATATCGATACTATCGGATAAACCATATATTAATATACAGGGTGGCACAAAATTTGTCACTCAGTATTCTTTGGCTCTAATTTGTTTATGAATGAATGTACGAATGAATGAATAAATAAATGAATGTACGACTATTTATGAATTAATGAATCAATGAACGTATATATGAATAAATATATGTATGAATTAATGTCGAAGCAAAATTGACTTTTGCCGCCATTTGCAAAAGTTATAGCATCTGCCGATAGAGTGATGACTTTTTTGAGCCACCCTGTACTAGCGTGTACCCGGTGTTACACCCAACAAATATAATGAAAACGATTTATATTAAAAGCTTTTACCAAGACTCCTACTATTCTGATACGTATACTCAGTGGCGGATTCAGGGAGTGGTTTAGGGGGTTAAAAAATTTTAGCAGTTCCAAATTTTAGTTATATGGGCGATGCCACGCCCCTTGTCCAATGCTCATGAACAAAATACCAAATTTCAATGCTGTTCGGCTTAGAAATCCGACGTTATTCAATATTAAATGATTTGAGTTGTATGGGCGATGCCACGCCCTTTACACAACAAATACTATCCAGAAAGCCTCTCCTGGATATACCATCCAATGTGTCTAAATTTCAGATCAATCGGTGCAGCAGTTCCTACTCGTACCTACATAAATATTTGAATGTCACAACGGAATATCTACGGCAGCACTGCCAGCATAGAATACTCTGGAGGCATTGACGTCAAATCAGAAAAATCCAATAGTATCGATGGTGCCAAGAAAAACCATCGATAGTGGCATCAAAATAAAACCATCGATGCTATCGATAGTACAGGGTGGCACAAAAGTTTTCGCCCAATGTTCCTTGGCTCTAATTTGTTTATGAATGTATGAACGAAGGAATGAATGAATAAACGCATGAACGAATAAATGAATAAATAAATTAATCAATGAATAAATGAATGAATGAATGAATAAATGAATGAATAAATGAAAGAATGAAAAATTAATGAATGCATGAATGAATGAATGAAAGAACGAATGAATGAATGAATAAATGAATGAATGAATAAATGAATGAATGATTGAATGAATGAATGAATGAATGAATGAGTGAATGAATGAATGAATGAATAAATGAATGAATGAATGAATAAATAAATTAATGAATGAATGAATCAATGAATGAATGAATGAATGAATGAGTGAATGAGTGAATGAATGAGTGAATGAAGGCATAAATGAATGAATAAATGTATGAATGTCAAAGCAACATTTTCTTTTGCTTAATTCAACTTTCTTCAGAAGCCCATATGGAATGATTGCACAAAATAGGGGTCGCTTTTTCAACAATATTTGTAATTATTTATTTAATTAATCTTTAAAAACTAGCAAAAATCACGCTAGCTTTTTTTTCAGAATTCGACGTAGTAACGAACTCAATATAATCATTTTGACTTTCTTGGTCATTCTAGTGTTAACTTCAACTAAAGGCAGCAATGTTCCTGTAAAACTGATTCGGGTTTCTGTTTCTTCTTCATTATTTTCACTTTCATAGCATCAGTCAGTGGAGGATTCCAGGGGGGGTTTGGGGGTTGAAACCTCTCCCGAAATATTAGGATGGACTTTAAAACTAAATACAAGTTAAAAGGCATTTTTTTGGCATTTTATGAATATTAAAGAATTACTTTTTGAAACCACATCCCCGAAATATTTTTCTGAATCCGCCCCTGGCATCAGTCACACTTTTATACGCAAACATATGACTACACAAAACACAACATACATTTTTGAAAAATTCTTTAACTAAGTTTACAATTTGAAAGTTAATTTTTAATTTTTCTTTTACAAATTTCAGCGCTGGGCGTAAAGACAAAACCACTTAAATGCTCGTCACGATACTCAAAAGGATGATGAAATCGGATAAATTGTTTAAGCGGCAGCTGTCAGACAAAGTAGTTGGAGAAACGCAATAATACTCGCAGCAATAGTCGGCAGATATAAATTGCCTCTCAAATCAAAACCATTCAAAATAACAAAGCATCACTTCATGGGATTAGTAAAACAAAAAAAAAGAAATCAATAAAGCTTTGCTAGGATAATAATTTTCAATTCACATCTCATAAATAAATATGTTTTCATTAAAAATGTATAAATGTGTTGCTTTTTCATTCAAAGTAAATAAAATCGCATTAAAAATAAAACAAATATCATTTATTGAGCGACTATGATTGACGATGGAAACACAAAATCAAATTGCCAGCAATTTTACAAACTACAAAAAAACCTATAAATAAAATGAAATACAAAAGTTGTTACTGTTGTTGTTATTGATATTGTTGGTGTTGTTGTGACAGCGACAATTTGCAGCAGCACGAGAGTGCAAACAGTGAAAGTGTGTGTAACAGCTGTGAGGCTTTTTGTCACCACACACAGATACACACACACACACAGGGGCGAAGAGGAAGATTCGCTTTTGCTGAAGCTGCGTTTTTGTTTCGGCTCCGTAAAGTTTTCTTTTTCTGTGGTTTTTAAGCGTGAAATTTCTGTGATTAGTGCACCGAAAGGTAGTGGAAGCTGCGGCGCTTGGATGTCTGCTGCAGAAGTGTGTTCCCCTGGACCAGTTGTCAGCTTCTTGGACTTTCTCACAAGTTAAGTTAGCTGGTGCAGTGAGTAGCATTACTTTTTTCTTTTGCTTCTCTGTTTATTATTTTCCGCCTGTGCACAACAATAAAGCGCAAATCACTTATCAGCGGATAAACAAAAATCAGCTGATCAAGCCGTGTTTAGCATTAAGAGTATACTGCCATACTACACACTGCGTTATCGACACTGCTTTACCGACATACGGAACAGGGCTGTCACTAGTTGTGCTGATCTAGTGCATCATGCCAAATGCCTTCGGCAGGCGAGCCACCCCCGCTTCGGTTGACACGTAGCAGCAATGTGGAGGATGAAGCTAATATGGACTGCTCACCTTCGGCTACGGTCTTTGCCAAATCGGCTAAAGTACTTAGAACGCCGCCTGTGAAAAGTGATGTTGGCACAAACCCGATGCGCAATGTGGTAACACCTATCCCCAACCCCCCGCCGAAGCCTGCCGCCGCCGAACCCTGCGTGTTAAAGGAGCAGGTGGCAAATCTAGAGAGGCTGCTCAAGGAGCTAGGTGCCGAACTTTTCCTAGATCTGGATCGCAGAACCGTCACCAGAGCACATAGGAAAATGTTCGGCCTCATACAGGCTCAAATGGCCACGGTGATCGATGAGGTTGTTAAAACCGGAAGCAAGGACCGCACGGTGAGTCACTCCCCCCATCGGCTCTCGCAAAGCGCCAGCATCTCTGCCGAACCCAAGCCGGTAGAGCAGCTCAATAAGAGAACGCGGTCAGCAAGCCTAGGGGATACGAGCACTGACGCCCCATTCGTAATAGTGACCAAACCAGCGAAGAAAAAACGGCGACAGGGAGAAGCGCCGGCCCCCTTGCAACCGAAGCCAACGCAAAAAGCCCGCGCAGCTATACGAAGCCGGCCCGATGCCATAATTCTTCAGGCGAAAGGAGAAACATCGTACAGTGACATCCTGAAGATGGTGAAAACCGATCCGAGCCTTAAAAACGTTTCGGAAAATATAGTGAAAATCCGCAGAACTGCGAAAGGCGAAATGCTCTTTCAGCTAGCAAAAAACAGCAAGGAAGACACGACCCTGCTAAGCGGTAAAATTGCGCAAGTAGTTGGCGAGCGGGCAGAAATCAAGGCCAAAACCCAAGAGTGCCAGGTTGAACTCCGTGACATAGCTGAGTTCACAACAAGAGAAGAGGTGGCTGAAGACCTAGCCCAAGCGTTCCCCTCGCTCCCTCCCCTTAGTGCGGAGTCGATTAAAAGCATGCGAGCTGCGCACGGCGGTACCCTGACCGCTTGTATTAGCGTGCCAGCTTCGGTGGCGAATACGCTACTAAAGGCCGGAAAAGTCCGAATTGGCCTCACAATTGCCCGCATACGCGAAAAAGTGGCACATACACGATGCTATCAGTGTCTCGCCCTTGGCCACACCGCCAGAACGTGTCAAGGCGATGACAGGTCCGAATGCTGCATAAAATGCGGGACAAAAGGGCATTTTGCTAAGGACTGTAGCAATACACCGAGCTGCCCACTGTGCAAGGCTGCAGGCGCAGCTTACAGTCACCGCATCGGGAGTTTTAACTGCCCAGCTGCGCAAAAAGGACCAGCGCGCCCATGAAGGTCCTGCAGCTGAATCTCAACCACTGCGAGGCTGCACAAGATCTGCTGCAGCGAACAGTTGAGGAGGAAAACATTGACATTGCGTTGCTGAGCGAGCCGTACCGTGTTCATACGCAAAACTCAAACTGGATTGCAGATGCAACAAAAAAGGCAGCCATTTGGGTCTGTGGTGGTCATGCTGTCGAATCGGCCCCCCAAGCAAGAAGTTTTTATGCCCAGGCCGTTATTTGCGGCATACGCTTCTTCAGCTGCTATTTTCCCCCTAGCTTGACACACGACGCTTTTGAACATGCGCTTGACGTTCTTGTAAACGACGCAGGTGACAATGTGCCGACCGTGATTGCAGGAGATTTCAATGCGTGGTCAACGACCTGGGGCAGCGCACGCACAAACAAGCGTGGCTCCGCTCTGGTCATGGCGTTCTCAGCGCTTAACGTGACGCTTCTCAATGTGGGCAATACACCAACTTTTGTGAAGGGCAGCGCATCTTCTGTCATCGACCTCAGCTTTGCCAGTGATCGGCTCGCCCGAGACTCAAAATGGCAGGTGGATGATGCGTTTACGTATAGCGATCACAACGCTATCCGCTTTGAATTAAACGTCACCCCGCGAGTGGCGAAGCAACGCGTAAAACCAGGTTGGCTACCCCACAAACTGGACCGCGGTACCCTAGAGCTCTTGCTCACCGAGCTGACTTTCACTCCACGGCCGAGTTTAAGGAAAAGCATAGGCAGCTTCATTCAACAACTCAAAGACGTGTGTGATGCTACTATGCCGAGGAAGGGTGCTGGGGTCCACAAGAAGCCAGTATACTGGTGGAATCACGACATAGCAGCCCTCCGCGCCGACTGCCTCCGGCTGAGGCGGCTACAACAGCGTGCTGTCAGGCGTGATAGGCCGGACATGTACAGCACTGAGCTGAAACGCAAAAAATCTGCTTTGCGCAAGGCAATTAAGGCCAGCAAAAAGAAAACGTTCAGTGAACTCGTTGAGCAGGTTGAAGATAACCCATGGGGAAATGCTTACAAGATTGTAGTTAAAAAACTGGGACAGCAGAAACCCCAGCCGCCGTCATGCCCTGCGATGCTGAGACGAATAGTTTTCACACTATTTCCCCAATCTCCCCCGCGTCGTCAAAGCCTCTTTCCCCGGACCTGCCGCGGCGACAGCTTTGAAGACTTCTCTATAGATGAGGTTCTTGCTGCGGCGCACAGGCTTAAAGCCAACAAAGCGCCAGGCCCCGATGGCATACCAAACGCCTTACTCAAGGCAGCAATCGTCGCAAAGCCGCAAGTTTTCTCTGACGTTTTCTCATATTGCCTACAAGCCGGCATCTTCCCATGCTGCTGGAAAAGTCAGCGCCTAGTGCTCCTGCCCAAAGCAGGGAAATCTCCCGGCGATGCATCTGCCTACAGACCACTCTGCATGCTTGATACCATGGGTAAACTCTTTGAAAGACTGCTCTGTGTCAGGCTAGAGCAATACACGGAAGGCCCAAATGGTCTTTCTCCACTCCAGTTCGGCTTCCGCAAAGGCCGTAGTACTGTCGATGCCATAGCTGCAGTAGTCGACATCGCCGCGAAGGCAATTGAAGGAAAGCGCTGGAGAGAGGGCTCCAAGCAATACTGCGCGGTCGTCACGCTCGATGTACGAAACGCCTTCAACTCTGCCAAGTGGACCAGAATTCTCGATGCTCTTAGAGATCTAGGAACGCCAGCCTACCTACTTCGTGTAATCGACAGCTACCTTAGCAATAGGCAGCTTACTTATGACACTAGCGAGGGTGTCCGCAAATACACCATCACGTGTGGCGTTCCACAAGGTTCTGTCCTTGGACCATTGTTATGGAACGTAATGTACGACGGCCTGTTGCGTACCGAAGTGCCTAACGGAGTAACCACCGTTGGATACGCTGACGACGTAGCGCTAGTCGTAGTTGCCAAACATCTGCACGAGATCGAAGCCAAGGCAAACGAGTCAATCTCTCGGCTTACAGCCTGGCTGACAGAAAGAGGCCTGCAACTTGCAGGTGAAAAAACCGAAGCCGTTCTGATAAGCAGCAGAAAATGCGTGGAAAGCGTGACTGTAAATGTCGGTGGGCATCTCGTACAGTCGCGCCCCGAAATAAAGTACCTCGGCATATTGCTGGACTGCCGTCTGAATTACAAGGCGCATCTGTCGCATGCCGGCGAGAAGGCCCTAAAAGTAACAGCCCGGCTCTCGCGGTTGATGCCGAATGTTGGTGGTCCCTCTACCCAAGCAAGAACACTGCTTGCAGTCGTTAACACAGCTGTCTCAACCTACGCCTGTCCGGTGTGGCACAAGGCGGCGATGGTGGCCTCATACAGCAGGCAGCTAAAAACGGCGTACCGGCTAAACTCACTACGAGTCTGCCGCGCATTCAGAACGGTCTCGGACGAGGCGGCCGACGTGATCGCTGGTAGACCCCCTATCCAGTTAGTGATCCTGCAACAGGCAAATACGTACTGGCATAAACGAGGTGCACAGGCGTCGGCCGAGGACACGATAGTGGCATGGCAACGTAGATGGAGTTCGTCCTCGAAAGGCAACTGGACGCGAACGCTCATCCCGGTGCTGGCACCGTGGTTAAAGCGGACACATGGCGAGCTGAATTTTTTCCTCACGCAGTTCCTCTCTGGCCATGGATGCTTTCGTGCATACCTGCACAAATTCAAGCACGCAGAGAGCCCTCACTGCAATCAGTGTATCGGGGTGGCTGAAACGGTCCACCATACGTTTTTTGAATGCGCCAAATACGCCGATGATAGAGCTAATCTCGAAGAGGCAATCGGCTGTGCCTTAACACCGTCCTCTCTGGTGTCTTACATGCTTGCGTCGCCAGAATCATGGGACCGAGCGTGCAGGAGTATTGCCCGTATAATGCTCTTACAGAGACGAGACATACGGGACTGTTCGGTGACAATTGCCAATGACTGACTATCCGTCCGTCCGAACACGACACTTTTCGGCAGAGCATCTTATGACTCATGCCTGGACGTAGCTGAACGCTAACATATCCGCCTTCATCGTGAAGTAATACCTCGCGGTGGTGCCACGATGAAGGTACACGGACTGTGTATACAGGGGTTTTAGCGTGTTAAAATCTCGCACTCGTTTGGCTTTCGATGCTTTCCCCTACTGGAAAAAAAAAAAAAAAAAAAAAAAAAAAAAACACAGGGGCGTAGGAAGGTGAGCGCTGATGGTGGGTGCGTTGGTGTTGTAAGTCTACTTGTTGGAAATGAGTTGAACTCTGTGTACAGGAACTATAATACGTAGTGAAATTTAGTGCAGCTGAATTGAAACGTGGCCGTATCAGCTTCGAGGCAGTGAAAGTTCCAAAATGTCCAAAAACTACAGCCACTGGCGAAATCATCGCTCAAGCTCATCAAAGGGTTCTAGACAACCATTGAATTAAAATCAGAGAGAAAGCAGAGACTATGAGACTATTAGTCCAAAGAACGTTTTCTTTATTATGTTATATGAATTAAGATTTCAAGCGAATGAAGAAGGGGGGGCGGTTGATAGTTTTTTCTTTCACACTTGGAGATTTTTCCATTGTCTCCCAAGAGCACACTCGTGCGATTCTTGTAATTCTCATCTGCTTCATGTGAATAGCGATAGAAGTAGAAGAGCGTTTCACCAGTCTGAACTAGAAATCGAACCTAGGGCCTCTGGTGTGACTCTCGAGGACGGCTATAAAAAAATGTGCAAATGAACACTTCCCACGATCTGTTAGCGCATTGCACGTGGAATAAATCAGAGTTTAGGTGCCGACTAATGTTGAAGACCAGTAACGCATGTAAGGAAGGTTTCGGGGGTTCAAACCCCTTCGAAATATCAAACATTTTGTGTGAAAAATATGATATTTGCCGAAAAAGTTGTGTATAAAACCCCACCCAAAATTATTTATTTATTTATTTATTTATTTAGTATTGATTAGCCAATGAATACAATAAAAATTCTTATAGGCTAAGTTGAACACATGAAGCTACTTATAAAAAAGATTTAACGAATAAATGAAACGATTTTTTGAAATTGAAAAATCAATCTCAACAATTAAATCCTATATGCAACACTGTAGAAGACTATGAAGGAGACTAAGCAGCCTATGCGGAAAAATGTCTCCTATGCATTTAAAGGTTAATTGATATTCATATTTTGCCTAACTGAGAGTCACTTGAATAGGTAATCGCAAGATTTTTAAGTTGAGTATCAAAAGTAAAGGCAAAATGTTGAATTTGGCGTCTCATCTTCTTCTTGTTTTCATTGACATAGCTATATACCGAATATGTATATAACAAAAAATTTTACCGTCGACTGAGTCGAAAACTGTGCCAAACCTCCCCACTATCAAAATGAATCGAACCGCCACTGATACCACTCACAAACACAAACACACACTGCACAAAAAAATCACACTTTTGTCTCTGTCCATTTGAGTAAATGCCCACTGCACATACATACACACACACACCCACACACAGACAATGTCATTGAATTTGTTTTAACGTATGTTAAATGCATTAAATGACGCTTCACGCTCTGTCAGCTGCAATATGCCGAATTACAATCGATTATTGACAGTCGTAAATGGCAACGCAGCGTCGATTTTTATACATATTTACATATAATTTTTTTAATATAAAAAAATGCAATAGTCCCCATACATACATGCAAATTTACCTACATTTCAATGTTTTCAACGTGGCACTTTGGCGAATTGGAATTTTCCTCCCTTTAACCAAAAACTATGAAAAAAATAACTGAAAATTGGCAGTTGCACGTTTGCATTCTTTCTTTTTGTTCTCATTTTTTTAATTACCTCAAACGAAATGCAAAAACTACATTTGTGTGTTTGTGCTCACTGCCAGCATTGCTTTAGCGCTTTTGCTCACACAGCCAACTGCCGTTGCCTGATGCTGATTTTCGCATTAATTCGGCACTAATTGGTGGTTTTTCTCATTAGCGTTTGTTAACGCCTAAAAGTAGGCCTTGCCGCAGTACCGTTGTGCCGCTTTGAGAGCGCATTGGACTTGGTGGCGCTTTTCACTTTGATTTCGCTGCAATGAAGTGGAAATATGAGTGAATTACAAACGCACACACACACACACAAATACTTATTTATATAAATGCATGTAGATGAATTTGTAGCTACAAACACCATTCAGCTGGTAAAGAAATGTTGTGTTTGTGTTGTTTGGGCGCTTTGGCCTTAAGCCAAGCCGGACGTTGGAATAATTTTCTTATATTTGTTTATTTATGTATTTATTTATTTATTTTATTTTATTTTATTTATTTTCTTTATTTATTTGTTAATTTATTTATTTATTGATTTCCTTATCTATTTATTTATGTATTTATTTATTTAATTATTTATTTATTTATTTATTCATTTATTTATTAATTTATTACTTAATTAATTAATTAAATTATTTATTTATTTATTCATTCATTCATTCATTAATTCATTCATTCATTCATTCATTCATTTATTCATTCATTCATTCATTTATTCATTCATTCATTCATTCATTCATTTATTTATTTATTTATTTATTTAATTATTTATTTATTTATTTATTTATTTATTTATTTATCTATCTATTTATTTATTTATTTATTTATTTATTCATTCATTCATTCATTTATTCATTTATTTATTTATTTATCTATTTATTTATTTATTTATTTATTTATTTATTCATTCATTCATTCATTTATTCATTTATTTATTTTCTTATTTATTTATTTATTTACTTATTTATTTATTATTTACTTACTTATTTATTAATTAATTTATTTATTTATTTATTTATATATTTATTTATTTGTGTATCTATATATTTATTTATTTATTCATGTTTTTATTTATTTATTAATTTATTAACTTATTACTTAATTTATTTACTTATTTATTAAATTTCCAAATCACAACATAACGTCTTAAGGATAATAAAAATATTTGAAAACCTTATCTTTTTGCTTAAAAAACAAATAAAAATAATTCAACAAATTTTCATTCTACAATTTCACTTAATTTAAGTGATGTGTATATATTTTGCTCTTTCATTTTTTTAATTTTCACTTCACAGTTATTACTTTTACTTTTTTAAGTATTTACACTGTACACATTTCCACTTTCTCTTTGAAAACTGCAGATAATATTGTATTATTAATTTATTAAAAAAAATTCGTATGCCAAAAAATTGTATATTTGTGTTATCTTTTTATTATGATGTCACAAAATTTATTCAGTTTTTTGCACAAATACTTTTTCGTTTTCTATTGACTTATTGCCAGTGCAAAAGTTATTGTTTCCCATGCAATGTTAATAAATTCCATTACGATTTATTTATTCATTCATTCATTCATTTATTCATTTATTTATTTTCTTATTTATTTATTTATTTACTTATTTATTTATTATTTACTTACTTATTTATTAATTAATTTATTTATTTATTTATTTATTTATTTATATATTTATTTATTTGTGTATCTATATATTTATTTATTTATTCATGTTTTTATTTATTTATTAATTTATTAACTTATTACTTAATTTATTTACTTATTTATTAAATTTCCAAATCACAACATAACGTCTTAAGGATAATAAAAATATTTGAAAACCTTATCTTTTTGCTTAAAAAACAAATAAAAATAATTCAACAAATTTTCATTCTACAATTTCACTTAATTTAAGTGATGTGTATATATTTTGCTCTTTCATTTTTTTAATTTTCACTTCACAGTTATTACTTTTACTTTTTTAAGTATTTACACTGTACACATTTCCACTTTCTCTTTGAAAACTGCAGATAATATTGTATTATTAATTTATTAAAAAAAATTCGTATGCCAAAAAATTGTATATTTGTGTTATCTTTTTATTATGATGTCACAAAATTTATTCAGTTTTTTGCACAAATACTTTTTCGTTTTCTATTGACTTATTGCCAGTGCAAAAGTTATTGTTTTCCATGCAATGTTAATAAATTCCATTACGACCAACAAAAAATTTGCACACAATTTTTGCGTACAACTTCCCACCTGCGCACTCGTCGCACCACCACTTAAATAAGCCAAATGTTACATGACGAACAGCAAAAAAAAAACTGCAAACAATAACAAAGCAAAACACAAAATGCCAAACAATGCGCAAAGTGCACTGCGCGAGCTAAAATTGTTGCCCGAAAACTTTTGCTGACTTTTAATTTATTTTCCATTAACAATAAATGGAATTAAAAAGTTTTTTCTGCGCCCTGTCGTTGTTGCAGATTCTGCACGCGTTCGATGAGACGCAAAGCGCAGCAAAGAAAGTCAAATGAGCGGCAGTCGGTGGCGAAATGAGTTGCGTGAGCAAGAAAACGCGCAGGCGGCGAACAGTTTCGGGCAAAAACAAAAGATTGCTCGTGCAAATAGCAGTTGGCAACAGTGGCATTGGCAGCGTGTCGGCTAAGTGGATAACTTGATTGTTGTTGCAAGTAGTTTGGGTCCGTCGAGACAAAAAACTCAAATAAAATAAAATAATGACGCAGCAGACGCAGAAGCAGACGAACAAGAACCAAAAGAATGGCGCAATGTAAACCGAAGTAGTTAAGCAAATTTGTTCTTGCCACTTACGCTTAACTAGATTGCTGTCAGTTCGTTAGATTAATGTGCATTAGCCGCCGCTTTGTGACACCGCGGCATGGACTGATGCATTTTTCAGATACGCGCCGAATGCGAGTGCTGCCACTTGCGGTGAGCCGGTGAAACGGTGAGTGGTGAATGGCGAAGAATGCACAGTACTTAACGAACTTGCACTCGATTGTGGCGTTTGACATGCCAAAGTTATGCAAAAAGTATGCAATGCAAAAAATGGATTACCTTGTTAGAAATGCCAAATTAATTGAAGAGCTGGTAAGACTGTTTTTGATTGCATACTTTCAGGATGTAGTTTATTTAAAATGCAGACAATTGTGACGACAATGAAAGGTGGTGTGCAACTCGTTTGACGAGATTTAATAAAAGAACTCAAAAAACGGTGATTAATGTCAGTTATTTACTTATGATGTAATAAATGTAAAAATTTAAATGATAGATGGGTAAAACATTGGTAATAAGTTATGGCCAATTTAATAGCGACAAAGAAATGAGACAAAAAGAGAATAAACATGTATAGGGTACACAGGAAAATGCTTAAAAGGAATAAGAGAATAAAGAGCGTAAGTCGGGACAACGAAGTTAATTTAAGAACAAAGTCAATAAAGCATGAACAAGAAATTGCAAGAAATTATAAAGGAGAAAATTAAATAAGAAGAATAAGAGAAATGGATTGAGAATTAAACCATCAAGAGGATTGTATGAGAACAAAAAAATAAGTTAATTAAGAATTAAGTCAACAAGATAAGTAGTTGAGTAGCGAATTGGCTGCGAATCACTGCAAGCAGTAGGAGGGTTAATGTTAATATGAGCAACATAAGAAATATTTATGTAGTAAAGTATAACAAGTGTAATTAGATTAGGAAAAGGTTTAACATTCATAAACGACGTTGCATCGAGTTTAATATTCACAAAAGTGAAAACAAATCGAGAAATTGCTCCACAGCTGCCTAGAAATGGCTTTGAAAAGGTTAAAATCTACGACCGACCCCAACTAATTTTTACTTTTGAACATTTCTTTCCAACATACTTATCCCCTATCTGCAACCCTTAATGATGCTCCCATAGAAAATGAAAATTTTTATAAAATAAGCTCCCATTGCTACCAGGTTGCCCCAAAATATATCAAATATAAGACTGACCCCCATTTATTTTTCCTTCCTAATGTTTTCTCCATACATAACTAACCGCTATCTTCAAGTCTTAAGGGGGCTGCCATACAAAATTGATAATTTTCAATGGAATAGGTTTCCACTTGTAAGTGTAGTAAAGTAAGCTAGGAAACTTCGTATCTTGGAGACTACTAAACCGATTTAAATGATTTATTCAACGATTGGCAACATTCTTAATTGCAAAAATACAAAATTAATTAAAATTCAAAAATTCACCACCAGAGGGCACCTCCCATACAAACGAAGCTGTGAGGTTGTCAATTTTTGGGTTTCTACGAAGCACATATCAAAATGTATTATCGAAACTCGCGTGCTGTGACTGAAACTGGACCAAAAGAGAAGACTGTGTCTCTTACGGCTCGGCGATCATGTTGGTTTTGTGCCAGGATGACAGCTCCCATCGAGCATCACAATGGACCTCTTTGTGGCCTCCAAGTTTACTTGCTGAGTAACTAACAAGCTGCCTGTCTTACCTAGCCCTAACCTAATCCAATTAACCTCCCTATTTTGTATATACTAGTGTGTACAAAGAATACCCGGAATTTGTTTATAATTCAAAAAAACTTTATTTATTCTTCCAAATCAATTTCATCGCCTTCAAAGTAGTCCCCCCCCGATGCAATGCACTTATGCCAACGGACTTTCCAATCTTCGAAGCATGCCAAATAGTCACCTTCCGGTATGGCCTTCAATGCGCGCGGCGATTCACGTTGAATCTCTTCAATCGATTCAAAACGGTGTCCTCGAAGTGGTCTTTTGAGTTTGGAGAATAGCCAGAAGTCACAAGGAACTAAATCAGGCGAATACGGTGGCTGTGGAACGATATGAGTTGGCGAAATGCTCACGAAGAACCAATGCCGTGTGAGATGGTGCATTATCGTGATGCAAAAACCAAGAGTTGTCTCTCCATAAATCCGGCCTCTTTTTGCGAATAGCTTCACGCAAACGACGCATAACGCTCAAGTAATATTCCTTGTTGACAGTTTGGCCCGGCGGAAGGAACTCATAATGCACAACACCACGATAATCGAAGAAATCGAATTCCGGGTATTCTTTGTACACAGTAGTAATTGAAAATTTAGTTGAGTGTTGGTTGAGATTAGGTTCAGAAGGCGTGATTCCATTCGGAGGCATCATTGTCCATTGTAAGTGCACTCTATGACTGCCAGGAGGGGGAACATTACCCTAACTAGGTTTCCTGAGGAGAGAAGAGAGTCAAGATTTATAGTTTTATTACAAAGTTAGAGCTCACGCAATTATGTTAGAGCAGAGCGACAGCCAGAGTTGGAGTTGAACAGCGGCTAAGCTGACTGGGCAGTCTCCCGTATGGATAATGAAGCTTCAGCGAAAAATGTGTTGGATGCGGTAGTTGGAGGGAGACCGTCTGCCCAGTAAGAGAGCCAAGTTGCAGACGCCATATTATCTCTTGGTGTGACGAACTGGAGAAGACGCTCAAAGCAGAGGCGCCTGAAGAGAAGATTTGCGGCAGCCCGTAACCCGGTAATGGGTTGTTATGATCAGTTATGTAAGTGCTATAGCCAAGGCTAAAATATAAACTGGAATATGGTCAAGACTGATAAGAGTGCCTGAAATCTAAAATCATGGATATAAGTTTGTCTGATAAACCCAAGCTTGAACCTCTCTGTTGAGAAATGAAAATGGGTCTAACGCGTTAATTGTTGTTGGGTGATTCAGTCGGATTCCATTCACCACTGAAGCAAACTGTAATTAAGCAACTGCAACTGCACTGTAACTAATACTAAAAACATTCATTTCCAGGGACTTAACCATTATAAGTTTTTTAAGAAAATAATTGCAATGTAACTATTACAATGCAACATAAATTTTATTTGTTGATTATAATTATTATTTGCGACAATTAATTTTTACATTGCGTAATAACTGTTATGAGAAACAATTACAATGCAACATAAATTTTATTTGTTGATTATAATTATTATTTGCGACAACTAATTTTTACGTTGCGTAATAACTGCTATGAGAAACAAATTTTTTTTCGTTCTCGATAATTATTATTTTGGGATTTTTTTTGTTTACGTTGCTTCATAACTTTTATTTATGACTTTTTTATTTACGTTACCGATAACTATTATTTTGATAATTGAGAATTTTTTTTACGTTACTTCATAGCTTTTATGAAAGAAATTTTTTTTTTTACGTTGCGTTACCACATTTTGAGTATGAATTGATTTTTAATTGTTTAGTTGCTGATGATAGTTAGTGTTAGTTTTCTGCAGTTAATTTGCGTTTGTCAATTTAAAACAATTAAAAATCAATTCATATAAAAATGTGAAAATTCAACGTAAACAAATTTTTTTTTTCAAAGTAATAGTAATCGGCAACGTAAATGAAAAAAAACATAAACAATAGTTATGAAGCAATGTAAAAAAACAATTTCTCAAAATAATAGTTATCGGTAATGTAATTTAAAAAAGTCATAAATAAAAGTTATGAAGCAAAGTGAAAAAAAATCCCAAAATAATAATTATCGATAACGAAAAAAAATACTTGTTACTTATAAGAGTTATTATGCCACTCAAAAATATTTATTAAATGATAATAGTTATAGGCGACGTCAAAAATTTCTTATTGGGAATAATTATTATAAAGCAATCATTATAGAAATTTCTTAAATTAGAGAAATTTTTTTATTTCCAAAAATACGGATAATAATTATTTTAGGTCTCTATTCATTTCAACTACAACTAAAATAGATTATTTATTTTGAACAATTACTCTTACCACAATTTGTGCCGAAAACGCTGAACTTGAACTACAAACTTGACATAACGCAAATAAGTATGCAATCCACAAAACCCAACATTCGTCAACGCTTCAACGCCGCAAAAAAAAAACACTTAAGCCGCATTGCAGCGGCACACAACGGCACTGCCAGCTGATGAGTGGCTAATACGCTTTGATTGATACTTGTTTGTGTTGGTGCGTGGGCGAAATTTGTGTGCAGCCTAAAATGTTCCAATTGTGCGGGCGCAATTATGTAGCCAAGTCGACAACACATGCGACGAGGTGTCGCTACGGGCGCCACGTATGCGTGACGACGCGACGCAATGCGGCGCTGTGCTGACAGCAGCCAAAGCTACGTGTTGATGGATTTGCGAATGACAGTTGAGTGATAAATTGCCGCGCGCCGACTCATACCGGAACAAAGGCAGGGAGGCGTAACAGTATAGAAATTGTGCGTGTATGGCTGTGTGTGTTTGTTTATTTAATTAAGCTAAATTGTTATTTAAATGCCAGACAGATAAGTAATTAAAATTTAAATGGAATTCAAAATAGTTGAATGCAAAACTGCACAGACAGACATAGAGTAGAGCTAATTGTCATGTTTTGTCTGTGTGTGTGTGTGTGTGTGAGTGTGTGGCAGTGTAGTGAATTTATTTCTCGAATATGTGTGAAAATATGAAATATTCATGCACCGTCACACAGATATCGAAACATGAGTGCAGGAATTATTGAAGTCAGCTGGGAATTGTTGCCACTTAACCATTGATTACACGGCCTACACAATGAGTGCTTAAACAATAAATAATTTACATGCTGTGCCTTGGCGTTGGTGCGCAAGCATGCAATTTCAATAAACGCCTGCTTTGTGTGGCATACCTTGAGGC
Organism: Melieria picta; assembly: GCA_964056695.1. Taxonomy (NCBI): domain Eukaryota; kingdom Metazoa; phylum Arthropoda; class Insecta; order Diptera; family Ulidiidae; genus Melieria; species Melieria picta. Next base: position 123,163,606 of record OZ057399.1, on the reverse strand, counting down.
GTGAAGACGTTGAATACATAAAATTGCCATTATTGTAACTGTGCAGGTAATCACACTAATCGAATTACTTTCAGACATTACTTGTGGCACATATTTGTGGTTGCATTGTGAGTTGAATCCTAACAAACTTGTGCCAAAATGGGCAAATGTGTGAATAAGTATATTCATTGTAACTATTACAAAACTGACTAACCGATATGGAGGAGTAAATATACGTGTGCAAAGTTTTTAATTTTTTTTGTTTCGAGCAATCCAAAACTTTTTGTTTGTTTTTGCTTGTATTTGAGACTATAAATGGAACATATAAAAGAGCATATTTTGAGGCACCTAATTTTTTTTAGGAAAAAGTATGAAAAGTGATGAAAATGACTATGGTACATTTTTTGCTATTATTTCGAAACGAATGTGTATTCCGCCAAATAATTTGGCTGTGTTGTATTGCTTGATGTGTCGGCTTTCATTATACACCTAACTCGTTAATTGATTTACAAAAAATGTGTATGTTCTTGACCATCAAAGAAAATGCCTTAAAATTACATATTTTCCGACTTTGAGGTCCAATTACCGCGGAATTTTAAAACTTATAAAAATAAATTGCATCGAAAAAGAAGCCGTGCCGTGTTGTTAATGCAACAAGGTGAAAATTATGTCAACCGGTTTATTCGTTTTGAAATTACGATAAAAAATATGGAAAAGTAGAGGAAAATCTGAAAAATTACACGGTACCTGTATCTCACTAACTAGAGCTGCTAAAAAAATCTGAAGGTGGATTCGAAATCAGCGCACCCAAGTTAGTACAAAACAGTAGAAAAACTCCATGTAACAGAAAAAAAAGTGCGATTTTGTTGTCCTGTGTTATTATTACGCAAATGGTAAACAAAAGAGAACTCATTCCATCCATCATTTCAGACTAAAAAACAGCAAACAAATTTTAGGTAAAGGGGTTCATATGTTAACCCTATCCGGAAATTTGTACGATATATCGTACAATTGTTTCGAAGATCTTTTTACTTTTTTCCTTTTTTGTAGCAAAAAGCTAAACAATTTCAAAGTTCGAATCTCAGTTCATTTATAAAACTTATTGAATTGAACATTTCTTGCGTCTAAATATTTTTCCCGAGTCTTTAAAAAAATTGTACGATATATCGTTAAAATTACCTCAAGGGTTGCAAAGGTTGCAAGTAATGCTTCCATTTTTTTAGTTATGGGTTTGGTAATAGAATTTGGCGTTTTCATGCCTGCCACGCCCATCTGTAAACTAGGTGACTAATAAAATTCGACTATGCGGCAATTTTTGATTAAAAATAAGAATTAATAGACGAGTTTGTGTTTTACTGGACAGACACAGGTTATGTAAGGTTAGGTGTGCGTACTTGCCACTCCCACTCCGATAATAAAAATTGCCTATATTCAGTATCTTTCTGTAAAACTACATGAATTTTAATTGATTCTGTGATTTATTGAGAGGAAAAGGGCTTTGCAACAACAACAACGGTTCCACCGTGCGACAAAAATTAAAAAAAATTTTCACACCGAAAAAAATCCATATGGGCGTGAAACTAGAGACCAAATATAGTAATACTGCGTACTCAGTTTTTCATTTCTACATCCTTTGTCCTTTTAAAAGGACTTCAAAATTTTGAAGGCGATAAAAAATAAAAAAAAATATAAAAAATACTTAACCTCGTTAGAATATGGTGATATGTATATCAAAAGAGAATGAAAGAGGAAATGCTCAAGAATTTAAATAAAATTAATTTTTTATCTATTTGTAAAAAAAGGATATGAAAAAGGTCCTTTGAAAATTTTAATCTTTTATATCCTTGAAAATTTACATAGAATTTTCTTGAAAAGTAAGTATGTTAAAACCCAAAATCTCCTTGATCACGTGTCAAAATTTCATTATTCTCGCTTCATTGGTTTTGTATCTATTTATTATTTAATATACTTATACTCCAATGAATTAGAATTTTTGTACTTCATTAGACTTGCAGCTTCCGCCTTTTTTTTAATAACTTTCGAACCAATAAAGTTAGAGTAATGACGATATATCGTACAAAATTTATTGAACTGTAATTCTCAACCTAAATGCTTTTTTTGATATTTTGTTGTATTTTATTGCTAAAATGGTCAATGCGAGCCAATTTTTTTAAGGAACAATTTTTATCTCATCTCTGTTTTTAAATGGTTCATCTTGATTACCGCTAAAGTAAAGCATTTCAACTATTTTCTAGTCAGTTTCGTCTGGCATTTGTATCCACCTACAATTTGGCTTAAATAGTTATGCACATAACGGATTTTACTCGGTGGCTTCAATACGATTCAAAAAAACTTTAGCATACGTGTCAGCTGTTGCAACAGACTCACACACACACACACACACATCTGCACAGAAAATCACTTGAGCCGAATTTGCAGCGCAGGTTGTGTTCTTCACATAATCGAATTTCACCTGTCGTAGTTGTCAGTTTATCTTGAGAGCAACGTTGACCTTGTTCTGCCATTTGCCAAACTATCCAATCTGCCGGCATACGAAGCATGCAAACGTCTGCGACCCAGTGTGTGTATGTGTGTTTGTGTGTGTGTGCAGTACGAATTCAACTGGCTGCCGGCTGGCACGACGCACATTCAATTGTAGCAGAACTTTTGCGAAAATTTCACACTCGGCTAGACACAATATGGCGTCCAATGCCATCCACTGCTCGACACTCGCCTCGCTCACACCCGAATTTCAATTTCAATTTCAACTTCGATTTATCATCCATCACGTTGTGTGCGCGCTGGCTGAGTTAAAGACACGACACATGCAGCGTGATGTCGGTAGGCAGACAACCAGCCAGCCAGACAGACAATAAGAAGTGCACGAATTTGTGCAAAAAGCTGGTAGTAAAAAAATTGTTTATCTTTTTTTACGGCAACACATCTGCGCTGCCGATTGTGATTTAAAATAGCAGCGGCTGAGAGTTTTTGAATGATGACTGGCCACACTTACACTGGCCGGCTGTCATTGATCTGTCATATTCGAAATGCTGCTATTGGCCAGCGGTGCATTTCAATCATTTTGCCATCAAATTGACTGCAAATCAATCAATTTCTGGCATACATAATTTTTTCTTCAATTTTGTGCTGTTCGATTTTTTCCTGCAAGTCTTTAAATTTGTTGTTATGAGAGAATCTGAAGAGAATAATTTAAAGTTGGAGAATTTGAAAGAAATTGAAGAAAGAAATTATATGAATATTTGATCTCATTCATGTATGAAACGAGCTTCGACAAGAATGAATTCACTTGTAAAAAGGAACTAACAGATCATTCTTAATAACCACTAAACTATATAAAGTTGTAAGCACAACCTGACCAGTTTCATAGACCTCATCCTTAGTCCTCTTGCACGCTTTGTATAGCTCCGGCGAACTGGTCCCAGTGCTCCTCTTCACCTATGCAAGCCATGCAAAATGTTATCGTCATTCATTCATTGAATCATTCCGCTTCTCAAACTGTGCCATTATTAAATTGTTTTACTACCCCAAACCAAATACTCGAATAGTTCATTGCTGCCAGCACTGAGTGCTCGCTTCTATTCGCCGTTCATGTGATTGAAATGTTGTCAGTTTCGAAGCGTGCAATATCAGTTTTTGCTCTGCATTGCCTTGATTTATTGCTACTAACACTTGGGTGGTTGTTGTAGTTATGCTTCTATGTTGTAGTAGTTGTTATTGTTGTTTTGGTTGCTGTCACTGTCTGTTACAGCATATGGCTGCAGGTGTTTGTCGTTTGAAAATAATCGCATATCAGGTTTGCTGTCATCTCGCTGCACAACTGATGACTTGCAAATTTGTCGCATGCGATAAATTGATTTTCACTTGTCATTTTCTAACAGTTTAAATATTTGCTTTGGAATTTTTTTAGTTTTAGGAGTATTAAAGTTGTCGAAAATGTGTGAAAATTTTTGTTGTGAGTAAAAATTAGTTGAGTGGAACATATACTGGGAGAACATTTAGGGCATTAAACAATCAATATCTTCATTCAATATTGAATTTAAACTAAACTCGTTAAACATACAAAATACAGAATTCATTGGAACCAATTCTTATATCTCAGTATCTCAGTTTTTCGACATGAATTCAGGGTTCAGTCATTTGTGAGTTGCACTGCAATTCAGAGAATTGTTGGTTCAAATCTTATCTCAGCCTCTGAATTGAATAAACTGAAGAAAGGCTCTACTTTTTGAACTTTTTAAAACAAGTTTTTTTATTATTTTCTTTATGATTGAATTTAAAAAAACTTCAGAAAACCTCTCTTCTTAACATTTTACCACAACTATTTATTACAAAAAATTCTTTTATATCAAATTATAAATATTTATATTAAAATTTCTATGAATTTTAAATTAATTTTTTGTTGTAGAGCATTTTACAAAAATATACATTACAAAAAATTCTTTTACATCAAATTATAAAAATCTAAATTAAAATTTATATGAATTTTGAATTAAATGTGTACAAACTTATCTTACTTTTTTCTTTCTCCTTTCATAAGAAATGGCACATTTTTTCAACTTTTTCTGTTCTACATAGTTTCTGTTCTACATATTTAAATTAAAATATCTATGAATTTTGAATTTAGTTTTGTTGTAGAGCATTTTACCAGAACGAACAGAAATGTTCGTAATGGACATTTCTTTCACACCAAATAGAAAATAGAAAAATAGAAATTAAAATTTATATGAATTTTGAATTAAATGTGTACAACCTTATCTTACTTTTTTCTTTCTCCTTTCATAAGAATTGGCATATTTTTTCAACTTTTTCTGTTCTACAACGTTTGCTGATGCTGTTTTTTCCTGCTGCTGCCGTTGTCGTATTTCAATTTCAATTTCCTGTTAGTGCTACTGCAGGCGGCAATTGCTTGATTTCCGTTTAAAGGCGATTCGATTGGCTCGTTGCCGTATATACAAACAAATTTGCCTGCGCATAAACTTGACTGGAAAATTATACGAAATGCATGAGAAAGTAGAAATATGACATTAAAAAAATTCAGCATTTAAAAAAACGATAAAAAGATTATTTTTTACTATATGAAATTATTAAGGCCTCAAGCTTAGAGTGGCAAAAAATTCATTAGTTGAAGATATGAGACTGATACAAAAATTTAAAGAAAAACTGTTTTAAGTACAAAATCATGTTTTTTGTTAAATAAATAGCAACATATTTTTCTTGTAATTTGCATTTTTTTTAATGAAAATTTGATTGCTGTTTTCGAAAAGTCAAACAGTTTTGAATTTGTTGGAAAATATTTTGGCCAAATTTTTTTATATTCGCTTTTACCACCTTAAAAGTTGCTGAGAAAAGTCTGAAAAACGTTCGTTTAGGCGCAAATGGGTTAAAACATTTCACGCTCTGGTCCAGTGATAGCTGTAGGAGCTGTGGAAATGAGAATAATGTCAAAACATACACTAAACATGGAAAATGCTTGCTGTCACTGTGCAGTTTGCAAGGAAGACAAAGGAGAATACGACTTGCCTTGGCATACTTTTAGGGGCACGATAATTTCGCTAGGACATTCGCAAAGATAACTCGCGATGATACTGGAAATGTTGAGTCCAATTAAAATTGGCCAGAACGATCTGCGCGACAAGCAAACAACTATAAAAGGCAGCCGGGTACAGCGCAGAGGGAAGAAGGAAGAGTTTGGTACAAGAACGGAGCGGTGCAACACGGGGCAGTGCAATGAGTAAAAAGTGTACAAGTTGTAAAATTGCAGAATTGTAAATAAAGTTGCTGCTAGTTTGAGCTGCGTTAAAGAATTGTAGTGTGTTTTATTTTTTTAAGCACAATCCAGAGAAACGAATAAGCCTACGTTGAGGTGGCCGAACCAATTTTCGTAATAATATGTAATGCTTCGGTGAGGCACACAAAATTTCATTTTAGGATTTTGGATTTTTTTTTACTTTTGTACTAAATAGATATTTGGTGGGTTTGAAACCCCAAACCTCCCCTTGCATGCGCCAGTCTTACCCCAATCTATGTTGGTGTAATGAATTAGAACAACATAGCAATGAAAAGCTTCACATTGGGTCTTGTAAGTCACCGATTGGAAGTGTAATCTGCACTGCAGAAATCTCTTCGTGCCAAACTACATAAATAAACAACCAGCTGTGTGTCCCATATGAAATTTCTTCCGCCTTTGCCACAATTCCAATGACATTTAAATTGAACAAAAATTTAAAAGCCATACATAGACAATTATTGAAAATATTTCAAATAAAAATCAAATATTTTTTTTTACTCTCTTTTCTGAAATATGTATGTGTGCCTTGTGTCCAATAAACCTTTGACAACTTGTAGCGCCACAAATGCCACTTATGCAGCACATTAGCAAACACAAATTACACTCTATATACATAACTATGTGCAAAGCTTTCTCGACCACAGCCACAGCCACAGCCACCGTAACCGCAACTCGTCTGCACTGCAGCAACGTCAACACTTCGGTAAAGCATTCAAGTTGTTGTTGAGCGTTTCACTTGTGCCGCAAGTAGTCTTATCTATGCAGTCAAGTGTATCACAGCTGTACGAACATGCCAGAACATAATCACACACACACATACAAGCATAACTTACTACTGTTGTTGTTGTTGGTACAATTGTGCTTCTGTAGTTTGTGTCTGTGTCGAATTCTATGAGAATAATTTACTAGCAGCCACAGTGCAAGTGCTTAGAGTTTGCGTAAATATATGTTAAGGCAGCCTGATTACATATATATAGATGTATATATATATTTATATTATATAGATATGCATCTGTGAGCTAATAGTTTAAAAAGTGCACTACAGCTTTCAGTGCAAGTATTGCACACACACTCAAGTGTAAGTATACTCGTACTTAATTGCGCTCGAATGTCTGGCGTACTCGCCGATTTGGTGTATTTTTGCTTTAAATGAAGCACATGGAAGTTGAATGCTTGAAACTGCATGTCAAAGGATCTTGCGTGCGCATACCGACTCAAACGTTTCTTTTGGCTGTTTTGGCTCATTGTCATTTGTTTAATTACACCGTGCGACAGCATTTTTCACACCGGAAAAAATCCATATGCGCGTGAAACTAGAGACCAAACATAGTAATGCTGCGTACTCAGTTTTTCATTTCTACATCCTTTGTCCTTTTAAAAGGACATCAAAATTTTGTAGGGGATAAAAAATTAAAAAAAATATAAAAAATATGTATATGTATGTAATATGCGATATGTATATCAAATGAAAGAGGAAAGGCTCGAAAATTTAAATAAAATTGAGTTTTTATCTATTTGTAAAAAACGGATATAAAAAAGGTCCTCTGTAAAATTTTAATCCTTTGTATCCTTGTAAATTTATACAGAATTTCCTTGAAAAGTAACTATGTTAAAACCCGAAATCTCCTTGATCACGTGTCTAAACTTCATTACTCTAAATTTATTGGTTCGAAAGTTATTAAAAAAAAGGCGGAAGCTGCATTTCTAATGAAATACAAAAATTCTAATTTATTTATTTACCCAATTTTTACCCATAGATAATGTGTTCCGGCTTTGCTCCTCCCCATAGACCCTCAAGTAGCAACTTATTCCAGTCCAAAATTAAACATGTGTTCCTTAATGTCCTGTTCAGACAGCCAAATAAATTGAGGCAATTTAGTTCTTAATTGAGTTTAATGCTTTTGCTGCTCACAAATCTCAATTTTGCTTACACCTCAATTTATCTGTTATCGAAAATGTTATCGATCATGTTTTGGCCAGGATCGATTCCTGGCTCGGGCTGGAAAAAACACTCATCTACTTCTATCGCTATCCACATGAAGGGAATGAGAATTACAAGAATCGCACAAGTGCGCTCTTGGCAGGCAATGGCAAAACCTCCAAGTGTGAAAGAAAAACTGCCAATCGCCGTTCGGATTCGGCGTTAAACTGTAGGTCCCCTCCCCTCCCTTTCCCCATCCGCTTGAAATGTGTGCTGTAACTTATGTTGGAAAAAAAACAGTGTTGCATACACATTTAAAAAAAAAACGGGTGAAATATATGTGGTATCACAATGGGCCTTTCGGGCCTCCGAGTGTGTCTCTTATAGAGGCAGCCACCATAACCTAACCTATGTTTTGGTTTTGATGGAAGAAAGGTTTTCCGATTTATGTATAAAAAAAATTCTTAAAAACATTTATTAAACATTTGTTAGTATTTATTCCAAATCTCTACTAATGCACACAATTTTTAAACTTTCCAATTTCAAAGCAAACAAATGTTAACAAATGTCTTTCGTTGCTATCAGTTTCTCAATTTCGTTTTGGTTCCGTCAATTGTGATTGAATTTGTGTATCGATAACAGCACGACACAGGGTTGCATGGCGAATTGAACTCAATTTATGGTAAATTTAGCGCTAATTCCAATTAGCTAAATCGAGATTTTTGTATGACAAATTGAGTTCAATTTAGACCTAAATTGAGGATAAATTGAGAAAATTTCTAAATTGCGCTATTAAGTTGGTATCTCACCTAACCTAACCTTCATTTGATATTTACAAACTAAATTCCTGTAAACATTTGACAAAACCAAAACAGCAGTTTTGGGGAAAGTCAAAGAAATACGACGTTTAGATCTAAAAAGGCGTATTTAACTTTTATATTTATGATAAAAATATATACAAGAAAATTTTCATATTTCAAGAAAAGTTTATTTGTAAAATAATTTAGTAAAAAATTTACATTTAATAAGTACATTTAATAAATACTTACATTTTAATAATTTAATTAATTACATTTAATAATTAATTAAGAATTAAGTAAAATATTTACATTTAGTAAAATATTTAATGTTTCGTATTTATCAATTTCAATGCAGACTTTGCAGACTTGCAGACTTTAACACCAATTTAAATTTTTTGAAAGACTTTAACACCAACGCAATTCTCTAAATTCCAAATATTTTACTTACAACGAAGAAACACTTTGCTCCAAAGGAATCATATTTTAATAGGATTTACAGATTTGCAACAATCAACAATCCGAGAAAGCATACATTTCCAGTAAAGCGGCGAAAAATTGCCGCACGTCTCAGTTGAGCGCGTCGGTCGGTCGGTCGACTTGCATAAAATTTCGACGACGCCAAATGCGCAGCGCAGCCATTGCAGCGTGTAAGTAGAAGCTTTCTCGGGTATGCAACAAAAACAACAACAAGACATAGTACTCAGCGTTCAGCCTCTTTGCGAGTCGTGCAGCCAAGCAGCGCAGATAAGAAAGGTTAAGTTGTCTGATCACAAAAAGCAAAGAAAAAAACGCATTTCATTTTTATTTTATTTTTTCGGTAGCAGCTGTTTTTGGCATGCGGACAATAATGTTTTGGCGTTGCAATTCGCTAACGGGTGAGAAAAATTGTGTTTGGTGTATTTGGCAATGGGCCAAAATGTTTAAACGACACTTGCGGATGGCCTTATCGGACAAACAATTCTATATGTATTGGCATTACTGGGTTGGGAATCATAAATGAGATATGCAAAATGTTTGTTGGTGGCATAAGTTATTGAAGCGATTATTGAACGTTTAAAAAAATGGTCTAAAATCTATGAGTTGATGGCTGCAAAATAGGCCATAAATGAAGACATTAATTGATCTGATTGGACTAGACTTGTAGATTAGATCAACTAAATCCGTACTAAAAGAGTTTGAATATATTTTTGGTAATAAATCTTCGACAGGATTGATAAATATATAAATTTATTAAACATATTTTCGATGGAGTCTACTTATAAGATCTCTCTGTATATGGACGGTGCAAAGATGGAGTGTAGAATTGGAGCAGATGTCTACTGCAGGGATCTGACAGTAGGAAAAGCCTTCAAAAGGCAGATCTATGTAGTGTTTTTCAAGCAGAAGTTTTTGCAAAGAAGATTCAAAGGTGGTCTGTTTGGTAGTAGCAGGATTCACTACAGGGATCGGCTAGTAGAAAGAGCCTTCCATCTTCCAGATCTCTGTAGTATTTTTCAATCAGAAGTTTTAGCAAAGATGGTTCAAAAATGAACTGTGCAGTTGGAGCAGGAGTCTACTGCTGGGATCTGATAAAAAAAAAAATTATTATCTTCCAGATCTCTGTAGTGTTTTTCAACCAGAAGTTTATTCAAAGATGGTTCAAAGATGGACTGTGGAATTCGAGTAGGAGTCTACTAGAGGGATCTGATAATAGAAAAATCTATCCATTTTTCAGATCTTTTCAGTTTTTGCAAAGATGGTTCAAAGATGGAGTGTGGAGTTGGAACAGGGGTCTACTACAGGAATCGGGTAGAAAAAGCCTCCCGTCTTTCAGATCTCTGTAGTAGTGTTTTTCAAGCAGAATTTTTTGCAAGGATGAAGTTCGAGTAGGAGTCTACTACAGGGATCTAATAGTAGCAAAAGTTTTTTATCTTCCTGATCTTTGTAGGGTTTTTGCTAGCAGAAGTTTTAGCAAAGATGGTTCAAAGATAGACTGTGGAGTTGGAGCAAGAGTCTACTACAGGGATCTGATAATAGAAAAATTTTTCCATTTTTAAGATCTCTGTAGTAGTGTTTTTCAAACAGAAGTTTTTTTCAAAGATGGCAGCATTCACTACAAGGATCGGCTAGTAAAAAAAAAAGCCTTCTATCCTCCAGATCTCTGTAGTGTCTTTCAAACGGAAGCCTGCTGTAGGAGATTTTGGGAGACTTTCGCTGAAAGACACTGCAGAGATCTGCTATAGGAGAATCTGCATAGATCTAAGCTATGAAAGGTTTGCTACTACCAAATTAGTCAGAGACTGTATGTCATCTGAGGTTGGTCGTCTAATCAGATGAGGATGGTCATCTGTCAACTGGAACTCACCATCTGCTGGATTCAAGGTAACCACAGCAATGAATTGGCTGATGAACTGTGCAGCATGTTGACCATGCTAAGGTTTGATAAGTTGGCCAAGTTGAGAAAGCTCTACCATTTCTTGTTGCGACCAATTGGAGAAGATGCACCCAAAACGGAGGCAACTGCAGAGAATGCGACAGGCCGTAACCCAGTAACGGATTGTTATGGCCAATTAAGTAAATATGACTTCTGCGCATGGTGCAGCTCTGAATTGTGTCAGATGGAAAAGCCTTGTTGAGGCCCTGTGCTCCCAACCGGAGTGAAACAGGAGAAAAAAAGGATTCCACGCTTAACAGCTAACAGAAATTTTTCTTAATACTGATAGAGTCGACAATCGAACTTATGACTCTCTGGATTAGTATTGAACTCCTGGCTTGATGCGTAACAATCCACAGGCATCGACATGTTAACAACTCACAGCATTTCTTTTGCATTATCTTACCGCAATAAGATAAATTTTTCCTAACAAATGCACTCTTTCGTTTTTTTTCATTTAAGTGTAACGAGAAAAGCCTTGTTGAGGACCTACGCTTAAAACCGTAGGAAATAAGCTGAACAAACGAGGTCTATGTCTATCAGCTGGCAGAAATTTTCTTTATGTTCATTGAGTCAACAATCGAACCTATGGTCCTCTGCTTGAAAATCCAATCCCTTGCCGCCATAACTTCACATTGAGCGACGTGTACATAATGCACAATTTTTCTTCTGTCTCTTTTTTTCTATTATTCTCACATTTTTTACCACAACTTCACTCTTCTGCAATCGTTCTCAATAAATTGATGAACATTCTGCATTTGTTTAGTACTTAAAATGTTAATTAAACTTGAATAATTTGAACAACTCAACAATTTGAGTCAATCGGCGCACTTACAGAGAAAAAAAGAGAAACAAAAGCTTGTCAGCCTACAGCCAAATCAACAACCACGACTTGGCATAATAAACTAATGCGCTACAAATTAAAATTGCAAATTTTATTTGCCAAACAAAATTACAACCACTTTCTTGCAATTTTGCAAAAACTTTGCAGACATCAGAACTGCAGCGCAACACACTTCAATAAGCGTAAACTTGATAATGCTGCATTGTGTTGGGCGTTGTATGTGTGTCTTTGTGTGTGTGTGTGTGCGCGGCAAAGTTTTATGCAAACAATAAATACGTGAGCGCAGCGCTTTGATGTTCGCAAATTGTGGCAGTCGGCATAAAGTTGGCATTTATGCAGCACTCAACTAGCAGCTTTTGATTTTCTATTCTATTTTGTTTTGTTTTAATTTGTTACAGATTTGTTGTTGTTTTGGCAAAAATTTCAAGTTTTGTCATTACATTATTGTGGCTAATTAGGCAGTCAGTGAAGTGGAATAAACAAAGTCGACGAAGCGCTTTGAAGTCAACAAAATTGACAATGGAGAAGGCAATGTCAAAGCAAATGTAGACATTGTAATATTGGCAAGAAAATAATGAATACATTTGTTTGATACTATACATTATAAAAGCAATAATAAAATTTTAAACAAATTTTGTCTTACTATAAAAATTAAGCCCATCACAGTTAAACGATTAGCATTCTCCACTGCTCTACTTGAGTACTAATCGACGTAAGCATTTCTACAATTCTCAGCAGTCCAGCCAACAAAACGGACAAATTTTTGCATAGCAAATTGTTGAACAATAAAATGAAAGGAAAAACTTCAACACACAACATTGTCATACAAAAACCAGACGCTGGCCGCTCAATGTGAACCCAAAACCCGATTAGGCCAACCAATGAATTTACAATTTTCATCGACCATGGACACTAAGCACTGCGGCGCCCCATTTAATATTCCTCACACACATTATACATATACACACACACACTGATAAACGTAAACGTGAGAGTGTGTCGCAGCGCTGCCATAAATGTAAATGTCTGCGCTGGCTCAACTGTGACTTGTCGAAAATGGGCAATTTGTTCGATTTGGCATACACGTTTAGCCGACGGCTATATTTATGCTGCACACACACACATACCCATACACATACATACATACATACATATATATGCATATATGTATATACATAAATATGCCTACACATTTATGCTAAGCGCCCATTGAGCAGCCAACCTACAACTTACCCACCAAAGTTGCCAGCATTTGCCTGAATGCTCTTCGTCAGATGGCCAGTAACAGAGACACATTTTGCGGACTCGAATAAGTGACATAAATTTATTACGTTAATACAACGTCGACACGCTGTAAATGGCAAATAAGTTGGCAGCTGAGCGTTGACAATGCTTTGCATGAAAACGAATTGGCGGCAGCATGCTTATTTTTAGACATTTTGTTCTAATATGATTTTCCACTTTTAACATACTTTACTCACACCTTCAAGTAGTTAGCACTAACCAAAATAAAAATAGAATTTTCTATTTCCACAACAAATTCAAAAGTGTGCGCCTGCTGTCCTTTGAGCATTTACGCTGCTTTCGTTTTGGATTTTGTAAATGTTTTTACTTTTCACTTTTGTGTCGCTTTAATGCCTTCTTACCCTCCATTTATCAATTATGCTTAGAATTTGCTTTAACGCCTGCCTTACTGCCCGACTGAATGGCTGCACCGTGCGACAAAAATTACAAAAAATTTTTCACACCGGAAAAAATCCATATGGACGTGAAACTAGAGTCCAAACAAAGTAATACTGCGTACTCAGTTTTTCTTCAAAATTTTGAAGGGGCTAAAATATAAAAAAAATATATAAACTACTTAACCTCGTTAGAATATGGCGATATGTATATCAAATGAGAGAGGAAAGGCTCAAGAATTGAAATAAAATTAATTTTTTATCTATTTGAAAAAAAGGATATGAAAAAGGTCCTTTGAAAATTTTAATCCTTTATATCCTTGAAAATTTATATAGAATTTTCTTGAAAAGTAAGTATGTTAAATCCCCAAATCTCCTTGATCACGTGTCAAAATTTCATTATTCTCGCTTCATTGATTTTGTATCTATTTATTATTAAAAATACTGATACTCAAATAAATTTAAATTTTTGTACTTCATTAGAATTGCAGCTTCCGCCTATTTTTTAATAACTTTCGAACCAATAAAGTCAGAGTAATGAAATTTTGACACGTGATCAAGGACATTTTGGGTTTTAACATACTTACTTTTCAAAAAAATTCTATATAAATTTTCAAGGATATAAAGGATTAAAATTTTCAAAGAACCTTTTTCATATCCTTTTTTTACAAAAAGATAAAAAATCAATTTTATTTAAAGTCTTGAGCCTTTCCTCTTTTATTTGATATACATATCGCCATATTCTAACGAGATTAAGTATTTTTTATATTTTTTTTATTTTTGATCCCCTACAAAATTTTGAAGTCCTTTTAAAAGGACAAAGGATGTAGAAATGAAAAACTGAGTACGCAGTATTACTATATTTGGTCTCTAGTTTCACGCACATATGGATTTTTTTCCGGTGTGAAAAATACTGTCGCACGGTGCTGTCTGCCTGGCTTTTCTGCCGCTTGTCCCTGCGGCCCTCACGGCCTACCAACTTGAATGCTTGTTTTACAAGTCGCCGCTGTACCGTCAGTCCGTCCGTTTGTCTGTTGCTCTTCGTGCGCTTCGACGCTTGTGTGTTTGACTCAAATTTTTCACTATTTAAGTGAACTTCTCGCACTGCCTGTGCGGGTGTATTTCTCTCTCTCTCTCTGTCTATGTGTGTGTGTGTGTGAGTTTTCTTTTCAGAGCGCTTCATGCTGCTTGCAGTCGTGCGCGCATTCAACGCAACTGAAGCGTAGACAAAGTCAAAGTGGTCCTTTTTTAATAGAGCCCAAGCAACGCCAAGTCTCACAGTTTGAAAAGTTTAAAAAGTTGGCTTTAAAACAAATTCGTCTGCTTTGTGCATATTTTTCATTGTGGTTAGTCAAGAATTTAAAGCCATTTGGAAAAAATGTTTTTCTTTTATTTATTATGTTTTTCCTATTTTTATTGCCGCACTACAAATTTGTGCGACATTAGAAAATTCTCAAATAAACAACAAAAACATAATTCCAAAAAACCAATTCCATCAATGTTCACTTGTTGTCGCTGTAGTAATGGTTGTTGGTTGAATTTTTATTTGCATTTATTGAATTTTTGTCATTTACAAATTGTTACTGCCAAAACTAATGAAACAAATGGCAACAACAAATTGCCAATGTGTACACATTGCTCCCAGCAGTGCCGTTTTCCGCTTGTGCTCTGCTTATGAATACAAATGCATGAACGCCAACACACAGACACACACACGTATACAAAGACACAGATGGACACACATACATCGATAGACATAGAGAGACTTGTAGCTACGCATATTTTTTCTAATTAAATGTTGACATGCTGTAGACCATCAGAATTGTTGCATAGTTTTGCTTGCACAATGGGAGAAATGACCACATTTGCGAGCCAAAACCTCAAAAGTAAATTTTTAAAATACGCTATATGGTTTCGCTATTAGAGAAATTGTGAATTTTTGTATTGTTATTGATTTGGGTTTGTAAAATATTTAAGTGAAACAATTCTTTATAGCGCACCTCGTTTCGATTCGTCGCAGACATTCGAGTCACAAGTCATTTCAGCCACTTTTTTACTGCCTACCGGTTGGAAGATCTTGTCATTAGATATATGCATAGTCAGTGGCGCACACAGGGGAGGGTTTTTGGGGTTTAAACCCCCCGAAATATCTTTAAGTTAGTACAGAAATTTAATTTATAACTGAGATCAAAAAATTATTTTAAGAAGCGTTTTCGAAAAATCTTCGAAACACTAGTTTTTTCCCTGTTGTTTCAGTTATGAGCACATATCTCGTAATCGAATCATCCGACTAACACAAGCTGTCCGTCGGTCAGAAGATAATACCTTAACCTTTCCAGAGATATACAGATTGTCCAGATTTGGAGAAATTACAGACGGTGAAAGTTGTAAAAAATTGAATTTTTTGACCATTTTCAAAAATCATAATTTTTCGACTGTTTTTTTATAGATAAAATAAATGATCTCCTCTGGTTTTAAAATCGAAGATGAAAAATATATTATTTGAGCAAATATTAAGCATAACATCAGTAGAATTGAAAGAAAAATGACAAAGTTATGATGCACGGAGTGAAAACACCAACTTTTCATTTATTACACCGTGCGAAAAAATTTTTACATTTTTCCGAGACCCATCCAAATGTTGATATAGACGTAAAACTAGAGGTCATTTATAGTAACCTGGCATAATCAGTTTTTCATTTTCTGACCCAAAGTCCTTTTTAAAGGACTTTAAAATTTTAAGGACATACACATTTCAAATATTTTTTTAAATATTTCCGGTTATGCAATGATGAAGATATGGGTATCAACTGAAAGAGAACAATTTTCTTCTTTTAACTATATTTTCTATTTTGAACGTTCAGGACCAAAATATATCAGGAATGAAAAACATACATGTTTTGGATCTCAGTCTGTAGATTCATACATATTAATTTTATTCTATTTCAAAGGTCTCAAAAAAGTTACACAAAACCCCCCCCCCCCCCCCCCCCGAAACAAAATCCTGCGTGCGCCACTGTGCATAGGTATAGGTATGCACTTCAATCAATCAAAAAACTTTCAAGAACGAAGGGATTCACAATGGATCCAATGGGGTCCATTAACTATTAACTAACATTAACTATAATCACATTAACATTAACTAACATCGAAAACAGCATAACAAATGTCACACTTTGTCACAAAGTCACATAGTACACAGTCACAACAGTCTGTTGTGACAAACATGATCACAGTTCTGATCGTTTTTGAAGCTAAACGAAGTTTTTCAAGTGCCCTTGAAGCTTCTATGACAAAGATACATCCAGTAATAGCACTGAAAAAGTGTAGCTTCAAATCAACTGTAGCACTGTTACTAGTGTTTGTTTGTCTACTTTGTTACCGAAGCCAGATAGGACAGCCACGTCGTTCCACACATTCCCCACGGACAACATGGCAAATAATTTCACACAAACTCCACCACTTACAACAAATGTCAGAATTTTGTTACAACTTCCATTAGATTTTGTGTTGCTTGGTGTTGTTGTTGTTGTCACACATTCTGAAGAGCACTTTTCATATTCACATTCAAAGCGCACACACACACAAACACACACACGTACTGTCACCTGTAACACTTTTCCTTGTCGACAAACCGGCAACTGGCGCTCCGACCTGAACGCATGCACGGGGAATTCAATGTGAATTTATGACATTAAAATGGCAACTTTCGTATTTAAATGGATGTCCCAGCTGTTGGCCGCACAACAAGTTCGGCCGCAGGCTGCGGCTTCTTTTACACTCATCTCGGCCATTGTTCAGCTTGTTGTGTGGTACAACGGCACTTGCCTTAGCAACAACAACAACAACAACAGTAGCAGCAAGTGTAACTACAACAGCAACAACATTTGTTGACTTGGCTAATGCAATTAGCCGTTTTTGTTGCGGTAGCCACAGTGCTTGCTCACAAGCAAATGAGTAGCCAAAGCCGAGTGCTTTGGTCAGCCGCTGCAACTGGCCGCTTTATTGACTTTTTAAGTACACATTTGCGCACAGTGTATGGCCAACGGGCAAATTTGTGTTTGCCTTGGTTGCCAAATGGCCACAATACAAAAAGTATTGTGTGTGTGTATGTGTGTGTGTGATAATATTTAAATATTCAGTGTGTACAAACACATTTACCGGCACATTTATTACTATAATAAATTTGTCGTTATATCTACAAAAACACTAACAAAATGACAACATTGCAATGCATTTTTTATAGTTCATAACAAAAACATTGATATGCTCCGGTGTTGTGTATAGGAAGAGCTGCAACTGTCTGGCAGCGTGTCAAATGTGAACTTCTCGCTGGTTTATTTTGCTGTTGCTCTCTTTCCCAATTATTTTCGAGTTTAAAATTTCCAAATAAATATTTTGTGGATGTGCGAAAACAATGAAATTGCAATAAGCAACAAATGTGCTTAGGAGAAGCTGGGGTAGCTGGGGCCACGTTGTTACTGTAATACAGTCAAACAATACAGTGGAAGTCTTAGTCTAGTCTTAGTCTAGTCTTAGTCTAGTCTTAGTCTAGTCTTAGTCTAGTCTTAGTCTAGTCTTAGTCTAGTCTTAGTCTAGTCTTAGTCTAGTCTTAGTCTAGTCTTAGTCTAGTCTTAGTCTAGTCTTAGTCTAGTCTTAGTCTAGTCTTAGTCTAGTCTTAGTCTAGTCTTAGTCTAGTCTTAGTCTAGTCTTAGTCTAGTCTTAGTCTAGTCTTAGTCTAGTCTTAGTCTAGTCTTAGTCTAGTCTTAGTCTAGTCTTAGTCTAGTCTTAGTCTAGTCTTAGTCTAGTCTTAGTCTAGTCTTAGTCTAGTCTTAGTCTAGTCTTAGTCTAGTCTTAGTCTAGTCTTAGTCTAGTCTAGTCTAGTCTAGTCTAGTCTAGTCTAGTCTAGTCTAGTCTAGTCTAGTCTAGTCTAGTCTAGTCTAGTCTAATCTAGTCTAGTCTAGTCTAGTCTAGTCTAGTCTAGTCTAGTCTAGTCTAGTCTAGTCTAGTCTAGTCTAGTCTAGTCTAGTCTAGTCTAGTCTAGTCTAGTCTAGTCCAGATTAGATCCATAAACCTTACACGCCACTACCTCCAGTTACCTTTTCTTCTGTCATGTTATATGTACAAAATATATCATACCAAATAATAAATAAATTACACAAAAACGTGTTGCGTGTATAAATGTAGAGTGTAACTTTTAAGTAAAACTTTGTTAGTGTTGTCAAGAGAGAAATAACCAAATATAGACATCTGTGTACGTTTGTATTTATTTGCATGAAAATTTTATGACAACCAACATGCCTGCATGCACTTTATGTCAAATGCCATAAATTTATGCACACATTCATTTACATTGCTGTTGAATTTATGAAATGCTCGTTAAATGTGAGTAGAGTGGTTTACAGCGAAACAGAGTTGAGAGCAAAGTCGATGCGCGGGAACAATATTTGACCAAGGCACAGCAATTTAGTTTAATTTTACTATATGGTAGACTGAAGAAGCTGGAACTTTATGGTGATATTTTGGTACTTTAACCTTGACGTTAACTAATGGTGGTTAACTATGGTTAGTAGCCTGAAACCTACCGTTGGAGGCAACATCTATCTTCATAGATCCTCTTCTCAACCATATAAAATATTATTTTTGATTGCAATAATTTACTAAAACTTATAAAACTTAGCATAATGACTGAATATAAGGTACCTCTTGTGTTAAAATTAAATTCCTAATTGCAAAGAAAACCATATTTCAATACCAAATATACCCACCAGTCTCGAATTCGATTTCGTTTACCATCCATATTGCATATATTTTGGCCACATGTGCACACTTTCTGTGAAATCGTTCGCTGCTCGTGAGGAATAACTTTATTGTGTGCACACTTGGAAGAAGCACTGGCACCAACTGGCAATAAAGCTGTCCAATGGACCCTAACACATGCTCAATCAACTTGAACGAAAATTGAAATCGACCATAAATTTTTGACTAGCATACTTGCAGGCGCTACAGCACACACAGTGGCGACGCTTAGCGGAACGCAAGCGAGATTTAAACAGCTTTCGAATATGTCTTTCTTTTTTTTTGGCAGTTGCATGCAATATTTTACCACTCCTAGTTGCACTGATGGCATTATAGCAACAAAATTGGGTCAGTGAAAATTCAATTAAATGCAACGCTGATGGCCACACAACCAAAAGCATTCGGCATACATTTCACTATTGTTTAGTTGTATTCATTGTCAACAATTAGCCGTGTTTTTATGTTTGTGTGTGTGTGTGTGCACTTAGCCTGCAGGTAATGCAATGCAATGTATTTTTAATTAATTTCATCAATTGTGTGTTGTGACATTATTGGGCACATAAAATGTGGCAAATATTAATTAGTTGTTTTTTGTTCACAAGTCACAATGGACAATATTTATTGCATTGAACAGTGATAGTGTTAGCTGTGCTGTGGCATGCAAGCGATAACCAAAACATTCAGCAGCTGTTGGAGACAATATGAAACCACTTGGCTGAGATTCAACATTTACCTCATTATGAACTTCATTATAGTTAGAAGCCGTTTTGGCAGAAATGGGTCAAGTGTTATTGAAAAGGGGAAAACATGCAAATTATTAGTTATTGAAAATGTGAATAGTAATGATTTTCTTCTTGATTGAGTAATAATTGAAAACATGCAAAATTCCATAAAAGTCAACTTTCGAAGACACATTTTTTCACTTAGATGTAATAATTGCTTCTAAATGATTTATTTAATCTCTAAATATAGCCACATCTACTTTTGTGTGCCTAGGTTGAATAGAAAATCAAAACGTTATAGTCAGGAGAAGAGATGACAAAATTTTATCGAAACATTTCTATGAAAGAAAACACTTCTAAAAGACTTTTAGATTAAATTAAATTATGAATTAGCTTAAAATGATGAATTTTGCACATTGGGAAAATTTTCGGTATATGGTAACTCTACTTAAAGGTGGACCATGTTTATTTTCAACACGTCTCATGCTTTTGATCTTAAAAGTGTTCATAAATAAATTTGATTACGATCTCATCTTCTTTGAAATTCATCAAATTTATGAAGGCCGTTAAAACCGATTGTTGGCCGTAAGGACGATCGAGGCTAAATCAATTCTCTACCACTACCGCTACTAATATTTTTCCTACTCCTACTTCTACTGCTATTCCTATTTTTACTTTTACTCCTACTCCTACTCCTACTCCTACTCCTACTCCTACTCCTACTCCTACTCCTACTCCTACTCCTACTCCTACTCCTACTCCTACTCCTACTCCTACTCCTACTCCTACTCCTACTCCTACTCCTACTCCTACTCCTACTCCTACTCCTACTCCTACTCCTACTCCTATTCCTACTCCTACTCCTACTCCTACTCCTACTCCTACTCCTACTCCTACTCCTACTCCTACTCCTACTCCTACTCCTACTCCTACTCCTACTCCTACTCCTACTCCTACTCCTACTCCTACTCCTACTCCTACTCCTACTCCTACTCCTACTCCTACTCCTACTCCTACTCCTACTCCTACTCCTACTCCTACTCCTACTCCTACTCCTACTCCTACTCCTACTCCTACTCCTACTCCTACTCCTACTCCTACTCCTACTCCTACTCCTACTCCTACTCCTACTCCTACTCCTACTCCTACTCCTACTCCTACTCCTACTCCTACTCCTACTCCTACTCCTACTCCTACTCCTACTCCTACTCCTACTCCTACTCCTACTCCTACTCCTACTCCTACTCCTACTCCTACTCCTACTCCTACTCCTACTCCTACTCCTACTCCTACTCCTACTCCTACTCCTACTCCTACTCCTACTCCTACTCCTACTCCTACTCCTACTCCTACTCCTACTCCTACTCCTACTCCTACTCCTACTCCTACTCCTACTCCTACTCCTACTCCTACTCCTACTCCTACTCCTACTCCTACTCCTACTCCTACTCCTACTCCTACTCCTATTCCTATTCCTATTCCTACTCCTACTCCTACTCCTACTCCTACTCCTACTCCTACTCCTACTCCTACTCCTACTCCTACTCCTACTCCTACTCCTACTCCTACTCCTACTCCTACTCCTACTCCTACTCCTACTCCTACTCCTACTCCTACTCCTACTCCTACTCCTACTCCTACTCCTACTCCTACTCCTACTCCTACTCCTACTCCTACTCCTACTCCTACTCCTACTCCTACTCCTACTCCTACTCCTACTCCTACTCCTACTCCTACTCCTACTCCTACTCCTACTCCTACTCCTACTCCTACTCCTACTCCTACTCCTACTCCTACTCCTACTCCTACTCCTACTCCTACTCCTACTCCTACTCCTACTCCTACTCCTACTCCTACTCCTACTCCTACTCCTACTCCTACTCCTACTCCTACTCCTACTCCTACTCCTACTCCTACTCCTACTCCTACTCCTACTCCTACTCCTACTCCTACTCCTACTCCTACTCCTACTCCTACTCCTATTCCTACTCCTACTCCTACTCCTACTCCTACTCCTACTCCTACTCCTACTCCTACTCCTACTCCTACTCCTACTCCTACTCCTACTCCTACTCCTACTCCTACTCCTACTCCTACTCCTACTCCTACTCCTACTCCTACTCCTACTCCTACTCCTACTCCTACTCCTACTCCTACTCCTACTCCTACTCCTACTCCTACTCCTACTCCTACTCCTACTCCTACTCCTACTCCTACTCCTACTCCTACTCCTACTCCTACTCCTACTCCTACTCCTACTCCTACTCCTACTCCTACTCCTACTCCTACTCCTACTCCTACTCCTACTCCTGCTCCTACTCCTATTCCTACTCCTACTCCTACTCCTACTCCTACTCCTACTCTTACTCCTACTCCTACTTCCACTTCTACCTCTTCTTTTACTTCTACTTCTACACTTCTATTCCTACTTGCGCTTCCTTCTACTTCTACTTCTACGTCTACGACCCCTTTTTCTACTTTTTCTACCAATACTCGAATTCTTAGTAATACTCCTATTTCTACTCCTACTCGTACTAATACTAATATTACTACTACTACTACTACTACTACTACTACTACTACTACTAACATACCATTACTACTACTTCGAACAGCAACCTAAATGCTTTTCTTCTGCAAAGAAAGCAGCTATCAAAAGAGCAGATTTTTCAAACATTTTCTTTAATGTTGACCGAAATGCAATTCGAGTCCACGACGTTCTGACTTGTATTTCAATGCACTAATCACTTATTCACGATTCTTCATTCCTTACCAAAAATAAAAAAAGGCCCTACTAAAAAAAAGAAAAAAACTAGAGCACAAAAAAATTGAAAAACCTAGTTTTCGTTCACTTTCAGCACAATTAAAATAAATTAATGTGGTGTTAAGTGTGTACAGCAACAATGAAAATAACAAAAATTAATTGAAGTGACTACAATGTCAACCATGCAAAAACAACGCTACAACGGAAACAAAAACATAGCAATGAAAGCGCAGCAACAAAAAAAAACTAAAACAAAACATTAGCAACATTAAAACGACACAAAAAAACGAGAACATGCGAAAAAAATGCAGCAAGAAAAAACACCATAAAAAAAAAATACAACAAAAAAAAAACAACAACACAAACGCAGCAGCGCCAAATTCACACTCAGCCGCATTGTGGCGAAATTAATTATGCCGCTCGGCGCTGGCGACTGCTGCAAAATAACGGCACACTGTCGCTGCGAATGGGGGAAGTGCGCAATCAGGGTGGCAGGTCGGTTGGGGAAGGAGAAAACGGAAAATGCAATTTCTGGAGCGTGACAAGGAAATCAGCCAAGAAACTGCAATAACGAAATACAAAAATTCGAGTCAAAAGCGGCGAGTTGGCTTCAAAGTTTACTCAGCGAAAATGCAAATTTATGTAAATGTTGAAGTAAATCATTTTGGATTAAATATAAAATAAAGATTAAAAAATATATAAGAAATGAGTTTTTGAACTTTTCATTATTACAAATAAAAAGCAAAAAAAAAACATGGAACTGAAGCCCGCAGAAGATTGATTGCTCATAGCAAACTTACATTAGTTTACATTAGTACAGTTCAGTTGACCATTTTGAATACTGAAAATGGATTAAAA
Organism: Melieria picta; assembly: GCA_964056695.1. Taxonomy (NCBI): domain Eukaryota; kingdom Metazoa; phylum Arthropoda; class Insecta; order Diptera; family Ulidiidae; genus Melieria; species Melieria picta. Next base: position 123,140,018 of record OZ057399.1, on the reverse strand, counting down.
AAATAGAAATTTTAATTTGGCACTTTAAGTAAATACAAATAGGATTTAGCATACAAAACAAGGCATCAAATTGATGCTTGCAACCGATGATTGTTCCTTGCTTTATGCAAGCCGACACTTGATGTCCTGTGGTCCTTTTTGAATACTGGTAGCAATCTCACAAAAGTCTATGTGTGAAATGATCACTGTGAACGGTTCTTCGATCCACTGACAATTATAACAGATTCTGACTTTGAAAAGGCAAAACGCCACTAATACAAAGGTTCGATTTAGCACTGCCAGTCAAAGGAATAAGTAATGGTTTGCCACTTAATCATAAAATTGTCCTGTGGTCTTCTATGTTGAAACTTGACATATGATGTCAACACTCACTCTGTGGCATAAGTAACCATAATCACATGAAAGTAAACAACAATTTCAAAACGAATTACCGCAAAATGTAAGCAAATTTACTCTATGCAAAATATTTTTGTATAATTTTGTTTGTCCTTAAAATTAAATTTGTCTAATTTTCCTCAATGCAGATTTAACATTTTAATGGGAACCGCCAGCTAAATTCTTACCACAAAGTAACTGTGGAATGTGCTTTTTTTCACACAGCAGTTAACGTGGCACACACGCTGCGACTTTTACGCAACTGCCAGAGTGCCTTTTAAGCCCCTGCGATGGAATTTGTGGATGTGTTTAGTTCAGTGGTTGAGCTTAACCCTGCATAGCCAACCAGATGTGATATACGTCTAAGCCAATTCGACTAACTATACCCACCCCTATAAAAATCACGTATCTACCCACCCTGAGTCCCCTGGACTCACATTTTTTTGTTTAAGAAATAATGCAATCTCTAATCAATTTTTATGGTTTTTTATTTTTTTGTAGGCCACATCAAGACCTCTCGTTACAGATTTCATTCCATATCTTTACATAACTGAAATAAAAATACACCTTTTAATTGACAGAAAAAAAATACTCTAAAAAACATACACTAAACATTTTATAAAAAAAAATTATATAAATAAATTAACAAAAACAATTCTTTTTACATAAATAACTTAAAAACAAAATAACTACTCAGAAAAAAAGTTGAAGTCATACTTCATTATATAAAATAAGAAAACGTGCAGCAGGTTGAATTTCATATGTTGTGCACATACCTCACATACCTTTTTAGCACAACTAAGGCAAATTGTTAGTAGCAAAACTTCTCAAAGGATTAACACTCTCAATTCTTCAACTTTTCGCAGTCATTTTGGCATCCTAAATTTAAATTAACGCGATTTTAAAAAAATTTACGGGTACAATTTTTGTAACACAAAACACAACCCTGACTCCCTGGGACTCACTCCATGCCAAACCTCAGCCTTGTAATTGTAGTGCGCTAACTTCCGATCGTCTTCGCGTTCTGTGCGACCCTGTACAAAGGTATACGAAAGTTGGACACCGAAACACAAAACACACAACCTGTACCAACTTATTAAAGTTCGTAGTGAGTCCCCTGGACTCAGGGTGGGCGATTGAGAGTTAAGATCGATTTTAAGAAGCCAGTAGTGCATCAAATGCATTTAAAGTTGATGAAAATGAAAAGGCTCTCATATAAAATTCAGAAAACAAACATCTGGGTGTGGGTGTTTTTTTATTTTGCTAAAAAATGACGAAGTCGTTATTTCATGAAATGAGATGGGATGAGATGAGGTGATATCAGATGAGATGAGGTGATACGAGATGAGAAGAGATGAGATGAGATGAGAAGGCAACAATGGTAGTCGCAACGACGAATATTGGCTACGCAGGGCTAAAGTATCACTGGTGTTGTGTGATGGGCAGACAATGTATTGAACCTCAGAATATATTTTTACCTCAAATGTAGCGTTCAATTATAGTCTCATTACTTGAAATATTAACTCAAATTATTTTCTAAGGAAGGTAATTGAAACAGAGTTCATTTGAAACAAATACCAGAAGGATAGACAAAAATATTTCATATAATTTTCTCACCACTTCTTGATATACTATACCTGATATAAGTAGTATTCAAGCATATCCCCATTACTTTAAATATGATCTTAAATTATTCTCTTATAATATGATTTCATTAAAAAAAATTCTTTGGATGTCTGGCAGTATTCTCTCAAATTTTTTTCTCCTCTTGACTTGAAGTAAGGTCTTCAAACATAGTCTTCAAATATAGACTTTAAGTATGTACACCTAATTCTGTTTTTACACGGTCTTTTCTTACACGGTTTTGATTTAACACGGTTTGAAAATAAACAAATTTTAAATTTTTTTACACGATTTTAAACAATTTAGCACGATTCAAAATCTTTTGGGCTTAAATTTTTTTGTCAAATTTAATTTTTGCGAAATATGTTCATATCACAAATTTAGGGAAATTTCCTTTTTGTGGATACAAGCAAATTTATTTGTCAGAGCAATTGAAATGTGTTAATATTTTGTGAACTATCAGTGCAATCAGACGTGTTTGGTAAAGAAATTTTTAATTTTTAATTTTTTAGTTTAATTTTTTTTAATTTTTAATTTTTTTTAATTTTAATTTTAACGCATTAAGATAATAGGTAAGCCAAAAAATATTTTACGAGTATATTCATTCAGTTATTTATATTTTTTTATTTTTGTTAAATACTTTATGTATCCTTGTTTTTCACTAATTTTAATAGGTTTTAGAGATAAGGAACCAATCACCTATTTTTGCATACGATCAATGTCTTTTTTTACACGGTTTTTTTTACACGGTTTTTCCTGGAACCAATCTACCGTGTAAAAACAGAATTAGGTGTATTTATATACTCATAATTTGAAACATATCCTCAAATTCTTTTCATGTTTTGTTGCTCGCCATCTGTTGGCCCCCTAAGGGAGAACTTTCCGCATGTGAAAGTTTATTACTGGGTTATGTAGAGCGCTCTAGTCCTGCTGCTGGGCAGGAATTAATGTTGGAAAACGCATAGGTTGGTGTCTTTGATGAGCTTATCTTGGATGATGCATGCGCTACGCTACGACATAAAACATTTCCATTAGTCTCAGTCCACATGTCCGCATATCTGGACGCTCCCTTTACTCGAACTATTACTATTACTTTACTATTAGTCTGAACTGGCACTGCTAGTAGTGTTATTGTTGCATTAGTATCGCGGCTACTGGTTATGGAAATCTGGTGAAAAATGCTCATCACAACTAATTGGAATTGGGAAATATATAAGCTGAAGTACAAAGAGAGAGAAGAAGAAGAAAGAAGTAAAAAGAGACCAAGCCACGTAGGAAACGAATCCAAGATCTCTCGCATGAGGGCCCAGTGCACTTTAATCTGATCTTCTGATCGCTGATCTCAGCTTTTCTTATAACTTATTTTCTTTTAAAACAGACACTAGAGGGTCTGTCAGTTCTATTTTCCCTAGGTATTTTCTTTCCTGCAACTTCAGGGAAAGTTGTTCACAGTAGCACTCGGTATTTCAGTATTTAATTCTCCTAACGACATAAAGTGTATCCTCTTTTATTCTTTTATTTAAAACTTGAATATCTGATATTTAAAACTGATTTATCGATCTCTTAGTTTCGACTAACACTGCACAACAAAATCTATTTTTTTTAAGTAACAAGATTCCGACAACGGATTCTGGTAGAGGAGGCCAAACAAAACATGCAAACATTTTCGATTTGGCTTATTTCTGGCATTCAAGTTAATTTCTGAGCTTTAATGTATTCAGAGACCTATAGTAAAATTTTATGGCGATTATTTTCGTGGTACATTTCGTCCTTAAAAAGCCCTGTTTTAAAGGACATCTTTGGCATTATAGAAAAAAAGGGTCAAATTGACCCATAAAGATGGGGGCTAGAGGATTAAAGTGTTCCATGGAAATGTTCCTCATTGTATTTTACATCAAATTGCTGAAGACATCATGTGCCTAAAATGTAAGCTTACATGGTTTTCGTAGGGTGATTTACAATAAGAATGTGCAAAAAGAAGGAACTTTGACCCACCTAAAAAACAGACATTTCAAAACGCCGATACACATACATATTTTTTTTTTGGGCCCTCAGAATCCGTTGTCAGATTTGATTGTACAGTGTAATTATTCACAACTGCATGCTTTGGAAACAGTTAAAGGAAATAAATAATAAGTCATAGGCCTCAGGTGCTTCTGATGGCCTTTTTTATTTACATACTTATTCTACAACCGACTAAATTTCAAACATAAACAACCGACTAACATTAAGAGTTAGCAATAATTTCAAATATTATCTCGGTACTAATGCTGCACATGGACATCAAATGGGTTCATCTCATCGTCCACTTAATGCTTCCATTCACAATTTCTCACTACTCGCTGCGAATGTCATCATCTAACATCAAAAGTAGCGCACTCAACTGTTCCACATGCCGACGCAAATACTCGTACATTTTGTTTATTTATTTTTTGGCCTTGCTTTGCATTTATGTAAGTTCATAGCCGCAGGTGTTGGCTTTAATTTAACCGCATATCGCAGTGATGACATTGCCCGGAGGCCTCGCTGCCACGCCCACGTACGCGCGCACATAACTGCGTAAGCGCCAAGCACAGTCGGTAGGAATGCACGTGCGTATGTATGTATGTGTGTGTGTGTGCGTTCATCATCCACTCGAGATTTATGCATTAATATTGAGCGTGAGCACCTTTAGGCATTCGAATCGTTGCGGTACGCTGCCATATGTGCAGAACACGCGCACACATTTACAAAAACCCACAACCATAACGACCCCCCTGTCACATATCTATGTAAGTATGTGTGGCGTGTTTGTTTGTTCGTTTGTTGGGCGTGTGCCTATGTGCACATGAAGCCGATTATCCGTTTGCTGCGCAGCACGCAATTCGTTGACTTGGCGCTGTGCACAGCATGCGACGCTTTACTGCTTTTGTATTAGAAATTTGTCGCTGTGTGTGTGTGTGTAAGTATTAAGAAAATAAAAAATCCGTTTATTTGTTTTATTGTTTCGAGGTTCGTTTTGAATTTGTTCAGCGAGTTCATAAGCCGATTTTTACAGTTTACAGACAAACGAACACCATTTCGTCATTTGCAGCTGAGCGCACTTTGAGATTTGAAAATAAATGCAAAGTGCCAAGTGTAGATGACGATTGATTAGATAACTAATGCGATTTGCGAAAAAATAAGACATTTCTGATTGATTTATAAAGAAATTATTGATTGGTTTATAATTAAATTTCTATAATTAAATTTGGAAGTTAAAATTAAAAAATGAGCCAAAAGAAATCATTTGTTTTAAATAGAATTGTGATGCGATTTTTTCTTGAATCAATTATTAACTTTTGGGGAAGCTTCTACACTTCCCACTTCAATCAGTTGTAACGAGTAGCACCAAAAAGTATAGAACATATTGTATATTCTTTGGTAGCACGCAGCAGATTTTCATATCCAGGAACCGTACTAGCGCAACAACAACACTTCTAGCATTGCCAGTTCGGATTAAGTTCGCATGCATCATCCGAATGAAGCTCATTGAAGACACCAACCTATGCGTTTTAAATCCTTCATCTGTGGACAAGCTCCTATCTTTCCCATTCCAAGAAGTTGTGATGAACAATTTTCAGCAGATTTCCATATCCAGTAGCCGTCGTACAAGCACAACAACAACACTACTGGTAGTGTTAACCTTCAATCGCCCACCCTGAGTCCAGGGGAGTCACTACGAACTTTAATAAGTTGGTACAGGTTGTGTTTTTATGTTTCAGCGTCCAGCTTTCGTATACCTTCGTACTGGGTCGCGCTGAACGCGAAGACGATCGGAAGTTAGCGCACTACAATTACAAGGGTGAATTTTAGCATGGAGTGAGTCCCAGGGACTCAGGGTGGTGTTTTGTGTTACAAAAATTGTAATTGTAAATTTTTTTTAAATCGTGTTAATTTAAATTTAGGATGCCAAAATGGCTGCGAAAAGTTCAAGAATTGAGATTGTTAACCCTTTGAGAAGTTTTGCTACTAACAATTTGCCTTAGTTGTGCTAAAAAGGTATGTGAGGTATGTGCACAACATATGAAATTCAACCTGCCGCACGTTTTCTTATTTTATATAATGAAGTATTACTTTAAGTTTTTTTTCTTAATAGTTATTTGGTTTTTAAGTAATTTATGTAAAAAGAATTCTTTTTGTAAATTTATTTATATATTTTATTTTTGTAAAATGTTTAGTGTATGTTTTTTTAGAGTATTTTTTTCTATCAATTAAAAGGTGAATTTTTATTTGAGTTATGTAAAGATATGGAATGATATCTATTACAAGAGGTCTTAATGTGGCCTACAAAAAAATAAAAAAACATAAAAATTTAATAGGTGTTGCGTCATTTCCAAAACAAAAATTGTGAGTCCCGGGGACTCAGGGTGGGTAGATACGTGATTTTAATAGGGGTGGGTGATTGAGGGTTAAGACTAACGGAAATATTGTATGCTGCACCATATGCATCATCCGAAAATATGCTTATCGAAGACACCAACCTATGCGTTTTCCAGCAACACCTCCTACCTAGCAGCAATGAATGCACAGAAGGCGCTCTTCAACCCAGTAATAAACTTTTATTTTTATTTTATTTTATTCTACTTTATTTTATTTTATTTTCATTTAATTTATTAATTTTTATTTTATTTTATTATTTTTTTTTATTTTATTTTATTTTATTTTTTTATTATTATTATTATTATTATTATTATTTTATTTTATTTTATTTTATTTTATTTCATTTCATTTAATTTAATTTAATTTTATTTTATTTTATTTTATTTTATTTTATTGTATTTTATTTTACTTTATTTTCAGTTAATTTATTAATTTTTATTTTATTTTATTTTATTTTATTTTATTTTTTTATAATTTTATTTTATTTTATTTTATTCTACTTTATTTTAATTTATTTTATTTTATTTTCATTTAATTTATTAATTTTTATTTTATTTGATTTTATTTATTTGATTTGATTTGATTTGATTTGATTTGATTTGATTTGATTTGATTTGATTTGATTTGATTTTATTTTATTTTATTTTATTTTATTTTATTTTATTTTATTTTATTTTATTTTATTTTATTTTATTTTATTTTATTTTATTTTATTTTATTTTATTTTATTTTATTTTATTTTATTTTATTTTACTTTATTCTATTTTATTTTATTTTATTTTATTTTATTTTATTTATTTTATTTTATTTTATTTTATTTTATTTTATTTTATTTTATTTTATTTTATTTTATTTTATTTTATTTTATTTTATTTTATTTTATTTTATTTTATTTTATTTTATTTTATTTTATTTTATTTTATTTTATTTTATTTTATTTTATTTTATTTTACATTAATGACTTTTCAAATCAAGCCCTGCAGCAGCGTGAAGAACGAATATGAAATGCGTAGAATGGCCTGAAAGACTTCCATAGTCAGCGGTTGCATGCCACCAGAAGTTAGCTGAATTAAAAGTAAAATAGATAACAGGTTTCAAATATGATTTTGAAAATCACCTGCAATGGTTTTTGGCTTTTGGCAATCATGAGCAAAACACAGCGACGCACGTCCTTGTTACCCTCCACCCAATTGACATTGTAAGCCGCCTGTGATACGTAGGCGCTCTGCATGTAAAGGACAGAAAACTAAATATAGAAACAAATACAAATCTATTTATTTAGCATAAGTTAACATATATAAGCACTAAGATCAGATAAGAGTATGTTTGAATGAAAAGTTAATCAAAAAGTATGCCTTAACAAATTTATTGCCCACACTACTAGTATTGAAGATTTGATGTTCAACATACTTTTTCTTTAATATTGTTACGAAAATTAGTTTTGCTTGGGTGCCAACACACCCATAGTTCGTACTGCTGGATTGTGCCAAAATAAAACACAGACAAATTCTTTAACGCAGTTCACCAGTAGCGGACTCTGCTTTCATTTAATTGATTCATTAGTCACTTAACTTTTACTTTATTCTGTTCTGGTGTCGCACTGTTACTTGTCAAAACCAAACTTATTGACTGCGCTAAGCCCGGCTGCCTTTTAAACTTGTTTGCCCGGGGCGCAACTCGTTCGCAAACATTACAGCATTGACTCGAACCGTCTCAACAAATCCCGAAAAATTACCTGACCCCGAAAAGTATGCAATGCTGTATCTACCAACAAATGCCCGTTCAGTGTTGTCGTGTTGTCTGTGCTAGGGGGCTCGCAGTTGTATGCAGAGTATTATTGTCACAATATACAAATAATGTATATGTGGCTGATATGGTAGGAGTTCAAATAAGCTCACCTCATAGGAAAACTCATTGAGCCAATAGATTAAGGCTAGTAGACAGAAGGGAACGATAGATATGGAAACGCCTGCAAGCATCATTGTTGTGCTGTCTCCCTAAGTTAAGCAATAAAAGTTGAACGACAAAATAAGGTAACAAAGAAAGAGCTGCGGCTTTGATTTCTGATTTATATAGTTACCACCGATACATAGAAGAGCATCATGCAAAGCATTATTATAAAGAGAATGTTATCCATAAGACACGCAAGTGAAACGAGTGCCTCCAGATCATCGCGATACCTGAAAAGACACAAAAAGATGGCGTTAGCGTAAGAATGATGAAAAGTTTTGATAATTTAAAATATTAAAAATAATAAATGAGTTATAGAACATATCAAAATACTGAAAGATGTGACAGGAACTTTGAAAAGATTCGAAACAAGTCCCTCTTTTTTAAAGGGGCAGTGCTTACACGTAGCATACTTTTGGGCGAATTTGAAAATATTTTCTACCTAAGTGCTTAATATATATGGTACTAAGACAATTTTGGCACAGTTTTAAATTCTTTGAAAATTGCGAAGATTAGGCAACTTTAACCCTTTCGTAAAAGTGCACAAACTTTATTTTCGACTTTTTTGAAAGCCATTTTGATTGAGTTGATAATACAAATTACGAGTTTTAGTGCCGTGGGACACCAGTGTCCCTGCAGTAGCGAAAGGGTTAATCGTTATCACTTACTTGATAATTCGATTATGATACTGAATGCATTTCTTGATCTCTCTTAGCATGACTTCGTTGCTTGCGTTGGCCAAATTGTTCAGTTTGCTTTGCAGATCTTGCATTACGCCAATGCCAAACAATAACGAAATCAAGATGAACAGCGCGAATAGTACAAAAGTGAAGACAGCAAACGGCACAACAACACAAACTTGCAGGCCATAAATAATCTCATAAGTGGGGCTCTGCTTCACGTCCACGCCAGGTATGTAAACATCGACCATCATTTCTGTTGCATAGATGCGAGTATGTAAATCAATATAAATTTTCTTTACAAAATTTAACATTCTTTTTATTATTAAATTATTTTTTAAATATAATTATTCTAATATTAGAATATGATTTATTTAATTATTTTATTATTATATAGTTTAGTTATATTTAATTATGAATTTTAATTTATTATAACTTGAATTTATTTGGTTCAATTTATTATTTTTTTCATTTATTGAAATAATTAATTTAAAATATTTAATAATATAATTTAATATATAAAAAACTTTCTCAATTCAAAAAAATGTATTCAACTTACTGCGTCCACCAATTATAACGGGATATAAAACTGCGGAAACTGCTCCCGTGACGGTGAGTGCATAACAGTATTTGTTTAGGATTCGCGCTTTGGCAGCCACTTTATTGATTCTTGCCAACGAGTCCAAGCCGTCAATATGCTTTACACGCACACACACACACATATATATAAAATAAACATATTAACAAAACTAATCTACTCGTACATTCGTACAACTCACCTCCGCCTGGTCGTACCACTTGTTGAGATTTTCAAAGAATTCGACAAATCGTACACAATTCTGCGACACAACGTAGCCGCGCACCAACGAATTGAGCAACGGCGAGAGTAGGAAAAAATTGAAAATAATCAGTTCCAAATTGCCTCTCGTCATGTAAATATTGAGTATCATGCCAATGCACATTAGCGCCGTCACGACTGCGCCCGGCACAACTTTCCACTGCGTGGCAGCATTCAGCAGTCCACCGATTTGCCACACTTTTACATTGGCTCCAAAAAGCGACAGATTTTCATATGAACGTTTGGCCATTGCGACTTTCTGGTTATGAGCCAATTTCAAAGAGTTGCTTTGCTCAGTTCAGTTGATTTGATTTGAGTACATTACAAGAAATGTGTGCAGTCTATTTTATAGTAAAACGTGCATTGGAATATTACAAATTACAAATTTAAAAGGCCAGAAGAAGTACAAAATGGAAAATTGCAGGGTGGCAATTCAGTGTTAAAAAATGATTTGGCTTTGCAATTAAAGAAATTATTGCAGATATTTTTGTTTTAATAACACGTATAACTTAACTGCGTGTAACTTAATTACGCATGACTCTAAAAGTATGCCAAATCTATGACGATTGCAAAATGTGCAGATATGAATTTAAAAGTAGACGCACTTTGTGTTGAGCTGCAATTTGGAGGATATTATTAGGCTTGATTTTCTCTTTTTTAACAGAAGGATGAATGGGTAAAAGAAAAATAATTGAATGAAAGAATTAATGTAAAAAACATAAGAATGTGAGAATGTAAGGATGGACTCATGAAAGGACGAATAAGTGAAGGGACAGATGGATGTTGGGCGAACAGTAGGTCAGACGGATGTATAGTAAGAAACGCAGCCGAATAAGAAGATCTATCGACGTGGGAATGGTTGGATGAAAAGATGAATAGGTGCAAAGAAGACTGGATGGTAGGATGGTAAATTAGATGAAGAGATGATTAGACGAATTGTCGTATGGACAGTCGGATGAAAAGATGAATAGCTGAAAAGGAAAGGGGACGGTTGGATGTTAAGATGGATGAAGATATGAATAGACGAATTGTCGAATTCGTTGGAAGATAAGATGAATAGGAGAAAAGAAAGCGGGACAGTTAGATGTTAAAAGGGATGAAGTCACCAATAGACGAATCGACGTATGGACAGTTGGATGATAGGATGAATAGGTGAAAAGAAAGCGGGATGGTTTGATGGTAGAATGTATGAAGTGATGAATAGACAAAAAGTCGTATGGACAGTTGGATGATGAGACGAATAGGAGAAAAGAAAGCGGGATGGTTTGATGGTAAAATGGATGAAAAGACGAATAGACGTATGGACAGTTGGATGAAAAAATGAATAGGTGAAAAAGGGGGACGATTGGAGGTGGAAAGAAAGATGAATGGATGGGTGCGGTGGAGTACTGACACAAGCAACGATGGACCGAAGTATGGGCAAGAGACAGATTTAATTAATGGAAGCAAGGCAGGTTAAATGGTCAATAAGATAAACAAATGGAAGAATGGATGGATGAAAGACCAGACGAAATAATGGATCACCGGAATGATGAAACGACGAAAGGGTGGAAGCAGGGATGAATAGAAAGACGGTTGGATAAAAGAAAGGACAAGGAAAGAAGAAGGATGAGCTTATAAGGAAAGATAGATGACAGATTGATTTACGAAAGGAATTATTGGCGAATGGAAAGTGGGAGCTGAACAAACACAGTGACGAATATAGGGACAGACAAGCAAATTGATAAAGAAGGCGGATAAACTATCTACTTAATGAACGAATAAATGGAAAAGGGATTAGATGGAGAGAGGTGTGGATGAAAGGAGAGCTGAATGAAATGAGGGGTCGATGGATAGAGGAGTGGATGGAAGGAAGGTAGGATGGAAGGACGGATGGAAGGAGGGATGGCTCGAAAGATGGGTGGACAGAAGGAGGGATGCACTAAAAAAGGGATAAAAGGAAGAAGGGAAGGATGAAAGAAGGAATGGATGGAAGAAGATATGAACGGAAGTAGAGTTGAACGGAAGGATGGTTGGATTGTAGAACAAATTAATGAGAGCAGGTCGAAAAGATGAGCGGATAGATGAATGGATGAACGAAAGGTTGGACGGATGGAAGAGTAAACGGAAAGGTTAAATAACGAAAGGATGGATCGATGATTGGACGAAAAAGTGAGGAATGGAAGGAGGGATAGACGAAATGAGTTATGAGCGGAAACAGTGTTAAAGGCATAGCTGAACGAATATATAAAAGAACGGAAGAATAAGTGAACGGAAAAATGAACAAACGGAATCGTAACATAACAAAAGGATAGAACGCAGATTGGATAAAAAGGAGGTAATAAATAAATATTTTATTTTATTTTATTCTTTTTATTTTATTTAAGCAAGATTACTGCAGTTTTAATATAGAAAACTGTACTCTAAATAATTCAGAAAATTTAATTAAAGTATACATAAAAAATTAAAATTATAATGAAAAATTAAATTTCATACAACGCAATAAAACTGAATTAAATTCTTACAATAGTTATGCAAAATAACTTCCGCACATACACACACTATGACAATTAAAATAAAAAAACACTAAAACAAAGCAACAACTGCAGCAATTTGCCGCTGCATTGCACATTCTTTATGACATTCGGTCGTTGTGTCGTTGTGCGGCGCACAAAGTGCCCCTTTGTGGCTTTGATGCATTCGCATTCAACTCGACGGCGGCCCGTACCACAGCTGGGCATGCGCCCGCTTAACGGTCGAACTGTGCCGCATTATAACAACAAATACAACAACAGCGGCTGCAGCAGCAACAGCGCAAAACTGAAATGCCGCCCTACATTTTGTACATTTATGTTAAGCCTGCTTCTTTTATTTTAAATATTATTTTTTATTTTTTTCAACGCGAGAATTTTGAAGGGGAACAGTAATGGAAAAAAAAATAAAAATAAAAATTATTTAAAAAACAAAATGCAAATAAATGAAACAAAAGAATGCATAAAAGCGTTATTTATGAATATTTGTCATGTTGAGCGCGCGTGACTGTGTGTGTGAGTGTGAGTGTGAGTGTGCGTTGGAGTGACAGCAGTGTAAACGGTGCTTTGAACTGTTTGCGCGTCGGCGTTTTCTCATTTAGCTTTTGCTTGCATAAAAAAATATTGAATTACATAAATATAAATAGAATTGTGGTAAATGTCGCAAAAGTGAAAGCAACCCGCATTTTTGTATGTAAATATTATAATAACCTTTATACATAAATTAATAAAATTTTTGTATATGTATAATTGTTTACTTTCACATTTATATGTAATTATTTTAAAAAGTATGCCCACCTACACACTTGCATCTATTTTTAGATGTGCAAAGGTGAAATGTTTGTGCATATTTTTCGCGTTTATTTAGCGCCGCTGGAGTGAAAGGTCAATGCACCAGCGGCTGCCAATCATTTCTCTTAATTATGTACACAATTTAATGACCTAAGTATGTAATAAAATTCGTGTGAGATGCAATTTGATATAGGAAGCAGTAATTTTCTAAAATTAAATTCAAATATAAATAAATAAAATAAAATTGAGTGCTACTGCAATAGTCTTGTTTTATTTGTTTTTGTTTTAGTAGACCATTAACTTTAACATTAAATTCTTGCTTGAGCTATTTCTTCTAAAATGTATTAACATTTTACTTCACTTTGCCTTTCACTAAATTTAGGTTGAAGCGGCAGCCTACTTTCTGAGAAAGCACACTTAAGCTGGCAATTGCTACTCATTTGGCTTTCCATTTGTTTTGATTTGCCTTTCAACGAAAATAAACTCAGAGACTTTCAACCTTCCCATTGTAAATATAGAACGAAACGTATACATTCGACCCATTGTTCAGCTTCATTCAACTAATGTTACTCATACGCACCGTATTACTTATAGTTATAAGGGGGAATTTTTCTAGTTAGTTTTTCAGTTAAATACAATAATTAATTCTAATCTAATCTTTTCGTTAATTAGAGTTTTCTGATTTTCTCTAAACCATAAAAATTCTTTTATTTTTATAAAAATAAAAATTATGAAAAACTCTAAATGAAATGCATATTGCTTCCTGCTACTCAGATAACATTGCCGACATCTCAGTGGTAGACATAAAAGGCTCAATATACTCATTTTAGATTTCGAATAGTTCAAATTTTAACTAGGACCAAGTCCTGAGGTATCACAACAGGACAAACTGGCTTAGCAGCAGCAGGCAGCCTTCTCTATCTACCTCCCTAACTTAGACGTGGTTATTTTATCAATTTTTTAGTGTATTTAAAGAGAGTAAAAAAGTTCGGAGATATTTGGATATAATATTTTTTTGCTTGCTTTCACGTCGAATTCAACTAAAAATTTGTCATATGTTCTACAAAAAAAATTTGTTTGTCTTTGATTTCGATTTTCTTCTTTTTTTTTTGTTTTATGTAGTTAAATTCTTTTAGCTTTTTAGCTGTCATTATTTTCGTAAATTGTCTAAATGATGTTTTTGTTTATAAATGCAATTAATTAAGTTAGATAGATGGGCCTAGGTTTCAGGCTATAACAACATTCTAGGCAACTGTAGAGCAGAAGAGCTCGCTTGACATGACTGATCAGATACTATAAGATACAACAACATTAGGTATCTCTCTTTTAACCTGCAAGCTCCATACAAGAAACTTACCTTGGAAAACTAACGTAACAAAACTTTCGTCGTTATGGAGGCATTCCCTCACTAAAACGGGACCAGTTGAGAACCCTGAATGGTGTTCTGATAGATTACTGTTTAATTGGCACACAAGCAAGAAGGTTGGGATTGCATTTTAATGACTTCTGTAGAAGCTGTATGAATGAAAAAAAAAACAAATACGCATTTTACCTACTTTGCACTTGTTCTACATTATTTAGAAGAAGAAAGACTCACTTGGACAACTTCTTATATGACAATCTAGGGATTCTAGTTAATAAGACTATTCACAGTCTGCTATTTAGACATCGTGAGGAGCCAAATTGATTTAGTAAGTGAGCGAACTTAAGCTCAATTAATTGTGGTATCGCAATGGACCTTTACGGACCCAGTGGGCTCATCTTTGGAACAGCAACTTCTACCTAGCTACCTATGAGAAAGCCGACAAAATGTATCTACGGAAGGTTTATTCCTCAAGCATTAAAGCTTAATAGCCAAATTTTACTTTAGACTCGTGAAACAGGCTGACAGCTGACATTAAAAAAATTCATTTTCTTCAGCAGCTTCATTTTCTGAACCCTTTCGAACCCGAATTCCACCCTGTATCTCGACATTACTTTTTGGTATTTAAATCATGAAACATTTGCCTAAGAAGTGTGCACACGACATTTGAAGTCGCCACGCCTCTTTGCTAGAGTTCTAGAGCTAGTTTACTTTTGAACAATTTAAGCTTAAAACGGGTTAAATACATTTTGTATCAATATTTTTTAATTAAAAAAAATTGTTTAATATTTATGGAAAAATACAATGATTTTATTTAACCATTATTCAAGAAACAGGGTTCGAATCAAACGCGCCCAATTCCTAGACTTCAATTAGAACACAAACTTTCCCTGATATCGCTGCAAATTATTGGAAATTATTTTGGAGATAACAGTAAAATTTGTGTAATTTGCTTTGAATTTACTTCTAAAAATATTAATTTGTTGGTGCCTACTTAAATTAAACCCATAAATAAATCGTAGCTTTTGCTATAAGATGACAAATAGATAAAGTTGCTCTCAGGCAACTTTGGGGTCGAAAGGTTTAAGTTAATTCTATTCTAAAAATGCGTACCTGATTTTCACATTTCTTCCAAATTAATATTGCTCAACTTTAAGTTCAAATTCAGCTGAATCAAATTTCTTCTATCAAATTTCTTTTCATCCAATTCCAATTCAAATTTTTGTACATTTCCCCACCTTATACCAAAAGCTAGTTAAAAGTTAAGCCATTTAATAAATGAACAAATCCATATAGAATATTCGCGTTTCTGGAAAGCCAAAAATTAATTACATTAACCATATAACCAACGCCACATACTCGAATAGACGCGTAAGCTCGCATTTGTGCAGACTGCTTTCAATTTCTGCAGCATGCAGCACGTTTCCTTCGGCCAGCTCGGCATGCAGGTCACGTAATTTTTGGTTTAGAAGCATTTAAACGCATTTTTCAA
Source organism: Melieria picta (assembly GCA_964056695.1). Lineage (NCBI taxonomy): Eukaryota > Metazoa > Arthropoda > Insecta > Diptera > Ulidiidae > Melieria > Melieria picta. The sequence continues at coordinate 123,123,994 of OZ057399.1, read as the reverse complement.
TCTGCATACCGCATTGCATGCAGCCATTCCACGCCATGTGAAGTCAGTGAGCAGTGGAGCAGCGTCGCTGGCCTCCATTAACAGGTGACAATATGTCTATGTGGGTGAAAATGTGTGTGTGCGCGCCCATGCGAAATGCATGCAAAATGCATTGCATGCGGTTGCACACACACACACACATACTCATACACAAACCCAAACACACAAATACAGTCACGCCATGACGTGTGCGGCATGTGGCAGCGGTTAATGTTGGCGCTGAAAGCGAGCAAAGCATGCGGAAAATTTAAATTCAGTGCAAAATGTGAACGCAAAATTAATAGCGAAATTTCGTATGCAACTAATTTGTGCGCACATTAATCAACACTAATTGAAATGTACACATTCGATTCGCCGAATTGCGACTCGAAATTAAAAAATCGCCCAAACCAAAAATGTCGGTTTCGATTGGCCAAAGCAACCGCTTTTCATGAGCTGATGCACAGAACAGATGTGCAAGCGGTGAAAGCGTTGAATGCGGTTGCGGTACAATGTCACACATTGACCACATATCAGCTTCACATGTCAACGTGTCGATTGAGCAAATCATTTGGCTTGCTTAGTGTTGTGGAAAATTTACGCGAAAATCCGCAGCCACATTGTCGAATGCGGCGACAGCATTTGTCATTCTGTTTCATGTTCATAGCCGCAAGCTGTACTTTTTTTGTCTACCCAATTGAGGCAACAATATGGCAACAAAAACAAAACTGACTACTTCAAGCAGAATTTAACTCTTCGCCCTCAGCAGTGTCAACCAATTCAGGGAGAATGGGTTTAAATGTATGTTTAAGTTTTGCGTGTTTAAAATTCAATGTTTGCATATTATCACGTACGTATATTTCACGTACACACACACATTCTCATATTTCTCATAATCTTTCATACACATTTAATTAGTTTATTACTTCCCGCCACAAAAAACGCTCAATGTGCGCCTGCGCTACTCATTTGACTTGTGCCCTGTGCCGGTCACACATGCTTTACTAAACAACAACGAGTAGCTGCAATCTGCAGCACCTTCTCAACTCACACTGTGCCAATTCATGAATTATAGATGACCTGCTGCGTTCTAATATCATTAATTACCCACACGGACTTTGGGTCATCGGTTCAGTGCATGAGAAGCCTCACGGTGGCTGAGAATGTCTGCAACTGACGTGCAATGCCCTCAAGTGTTGCCTGCATTTTCTGTTAATTAATCATAATTGCGGTAAAAAGCGTTCTTATTGGTCGGACATACATATTGGCCGCCAGCTGAAGGGTCAGTCTACTGTTGCTGCTCCTCCTTCACGCCAAAAGCACAAAATTTAATTATACAGCAGCAGCAATTTTGTTGCTTACGTCAAGTGGCCAATACTTCTTGCTTGATTTTTTTCATGGGGTTAATTTTTGCATAAATATTTAGATTTGCTAGCATTATTTGTTTTAATAATTTTTAATTAATTAATTTAATTTGTATTTCATTTCATTTTAATTTATTTTATTTTATTTTTTATTTTATTTTATTTTTTATTTTATTTTATTTTATTTTATTTTATTTTTTATTTTATTTTGTTATTTTATGTTATTGTATTTTATTTTATTTTATTTTATTTTATTTTATTTTATTTTATTTTATTTTATTGTAGTTTATTTTATTTTATTTTAGTTTATTTTATTTTATTTTGTTTTATTTGATTAATTTGATTTGATTTGATTTGATTTGATTTGATTTGATTTGATTTGATTTGATTTGATTTGATTTGATTTGATTTGATTTTATTTTATTTTATTTTATTTTTATTTTATTTTATTTTATTTTATTTTATTTTATTTTATTTTATTTTATTTTATTTTATTTTATTTTATTTTATTTTATTTTATTTTATTTTATTTTATTTTATTTTATTTTATTTTATTTTATTTTATTTTATTTTATTTTATTGTAATTTATTTTATTTTATTTTATTTTAGTTTATTTTATTTTATTTTGTTTTTTTGATTTATTTGATTTGATTTGATTTGATTTGATTTGATTTGATTTGATTTGATTTGATTTGATTTGATTTGATTTGATTTGATTTGATTTGATTTTATTTTATTTTATTTTATTTTATTTTATTTTATTTTATTTTATTTTATTTTATTTTATTTTATGTTATTTTATTTTATTTAATTTAATTTAATTTTATTTTATTTTATTTTATTTTATTTTATTTTATTTTATTTTATTTTATTTTATGTTATTTTATTTTATTTTATTTTATTTTATTTTATTTTATTTTATTTTATTTTATTTTATTTTATTTTATTTTATTTTATTTTATTTTATTTTATTTTATTTTATTTTTATTTAAATTGAGGTTTACTCTTCGTTCCATACACCTCACTCCCTACACACTACTTCCCATTTCCTACAGCATAGTCCCTACTCTTTACTCCTCATTTTCCACTACGTACTCTTCATTTCTTACTCCGCACTCCCTACTCCTCATTCCCTACACCCTGCTAGACATTTCCTACTTCGTACTCCCTACTCTTCGTTTGGAATTAACCACTACCTGCAATCTACTTCCGTACCAGCTACTCCGTATTCCCTATTCTCTACACCCTACTACCCATTCCCCACGACATACTACCTACTCCGTACTTTCTAATCCCCATTTTCTACTTCTTACTCCACATTCCCTACACTCTGCTCCACCTACCTCCCGTTTCCTACTCCCTTCCCCTCATTTCATATTCCGTACTCCCTACTACCCGTTCCGTACTAACCACTACTTACAACCCACCTCCCTTCTAGCTACTCCGTACTGCCCGTTCGCTACTACCCACTAGCTGCTCCATACTCCCTACTCGCCTTTCCCTACTCCTCATTCGCCACTACAAACCTAGTTCCTACTCATAAATCGCTGATCCCAATTTTATACTCCCTTTTCTCTACTTCCTACTCCCCCTACTAGCTAATCCGTACTCCTTAGTCCCCTGCCTTACTACTCATTATCTACTACTTACTACTACTACTACTCCGAACTCCCTAATCTTCATTCCATACTTTCTATCCCTCATTCGCTACACCCGTCTACTGCCTACTCCCTACTATTTGCTTCCTACTCTTCACGCTATGTACACTAATTTCCAGTTTGAAATCCTTACTCCATATTCCTTAATTCCTACTCCATACTCCACATTTCCTACTCCCTATTTCCCGTTGCATACTGCGTACTTTCTAGTAGAGTCCGACCGATTAATCGGCATCGGCTAGTATCGGCCAATAAAATTGGTATCGGCATCGGCTAGTATCGGCATCGGCCAAAAAAAAAAGAATCGGCATCGGCATCCGCCTTTTTTGGCCGATGCCACATCGGCCGTTTTTGGTCGATGACCATCGGCCTATTTTTCTGCTTTCATTTTTTTGTTTTCATTTTTTGTACCAACGGGTTTTTATACCCCTTTTCAGTAATGTATTTTTAGATACTGTTTAATATAAATGGTTCCTAGAAATGATTTTTTTAAAACTAGGTATTCTTAAAAACACAGATTTTCTCGAAATGTCTATGCATTTCGTCTCTTAATGTGGATATCAGAAGAAGGGGCATTTAATTTTTCAATCTTATCCTTAGTTTTTAATTGGAAGCATTTTTTAACAGGCCTTTTATTTTTTCCAAATTTGTTTTCTGACTTCTTCCCACTGCATCTGTGCAACGGGTCGCAATTTGAGAGTACAAATTTTAATATAAAAATCGTAATTTTAAGTTGCATAAAAAACTGAATTTGTATGCAATATTTACGTCACTATTTTTGTTTCTCTCTCAGTGGATAAATGTGATATATTATTTTTTTTAATACATGTTAATGTATTAGAATTCTGAATTCTCTTGTTATTTTATTTAGTTTTTAATTATTCTCGTTGTTATTTAGTTTTTAATTATTTCTTTTCTCGTTGTTTTGTTATTTTGTGATCAATATTACAAACAATGTGTAATAGTTCCTTTTGTTATTTTATAAAATAGACTCTGTTTTTGATTGAATTCATTCGTGTTATTTTTTCTATGTAATCAGCATCGGTATCGGCATCGGCCGATTAATCGGCATCGGCCAAACAATTTAGTATCGGTCGGACTCTACTTTCTACTCTCCGTTCCTTACTGCCCACTTCCTTCTCACAACTTCCTAATCCCCATTTCCTGTTCATCATTCCCTACTACAAATTATCTACTACTTATTACCGACTACCTGCTTGCTACTCCCTACTTCCTATTCCCTACTCCCTATGCCATTCTCCGAAGCCCTATTTCCCATTCTTTACTCCCTTCTCTTTACTCACAACTCCCTAAGTTCCATTTGATACTCCCAACTCTTCATTCCCTAATCTTTACTTCCCACTCCCTACTCCTGCCTTGCTACTACTTTCGCCTTACCTCTCCTTATTAGTTTTTGCTTCTTACTCCTTGACTTTCACGATGACCTAAGTTATAGCCATTTTTTATATTGAAAATTGCAAACATTTCAAATCAATCAGTAAAACAAAAAACTCATAAATATCGACCTTTTGTATTCATCAAATTATTACGCTCAACTTTCTTTTAATTTCCACTTGAATTAATCGATACCTCACTACCCGCATTACAATACAACAAAAACACACACGACAAAAATTCGCAAATGCACAAACAGTGAAGGAAACCAACAACAGCAACTAGCCAAAGCCTAATAAGTTCCTAGTACTTCGCGCAATGATTACTTGCCAAGGAGATGCTTTGCATCACACACACACACGCACATACGAATACAAAATCACTCTCATGTAAACACACACACACACTTACAGCTGCATTTGTAGCTACGCTTCACAACCCTGCAAGACGGAGGTGACGGAAACTCCAACACATGCTTACAATTTTTGTCTTAACTAATACATAGACAGTTGCTTTCTAATAGTACTATTACTCGCAATGGGCATCATGTGAAAAAGTTGCTTATAGTAGAACGTATTATGCAACCATTGTTATGTAACTCAATCTATAGTTGTCAACATTCATTGCAAAAAAGAAAATAATAGTAAAAAACCCCCAAAAAAGTAGTATAATATAAAAAAACTAAAACTAACTAAAACTAATTCCCCACATGATGACCACATTTACCGTTACGCGCGCATTTCAATTTCGGGCATTGACTACTCGCAAGAGTGAAAGAACTCCTTTACATTTCAATTGAATTCATTCTTCCATTTGTGAGAGTGAAACAAATATATGCGTCACAGTCACCTGTCATCGTGATTGTGAAATTCAGATTTGTGAAATTTGTGCGTTTTGGTGAAATTTGAAGCTGCTGAAGCTGGACAAGAAGCTGAAAAAATATTTGCAAAATACAGCGCGGAGAAACCACAAAATTAAAGAAGATAAGTATAAACGTGTTAATTATTTTATGAAGTAAGTGAGAAAGAGGCTAGCAGCGAGCATTTTGCTGATGGGGGCGAACACATTGTCCAAGACAAATGTTTTGAGGTTATGTCATGGGCAATTCGCCACAAAATCAGTCAAAGTGCTCTCGATGATTTATTAAAAACTTTTCACAAGGTAGGAGTGACAGAATTACCATTCTCTGCAAACGTTTTTCTTACAAGTAGTTATACATAGTGATAAAACATAATTTGTGTTCTCTCTTTTAGATGCATTCAAGGCCCACTATGAAAAAGGTGGTAGAGCGCTGCCACAATCGGGTAAAGCAAAAAAATGTAAATGTAAAAATTCGGCAAAATAATATTATAATAAAGCATTTTTTTATTAAAAACAAATCATTTAGTTATTTTATTGGTAAAATAGCAGTGGCTAAAATATTTGGTAGAGGTGACTGGTTCATATGTTACCTATAACCGATATTTACGTTACTGTTTTAGGAAAACTTTCGGGTATTTTACCGGTTATATACCCAGTAGTGCTAACGAGAGTGACTGGTTTATATGTTACCTATAACCGATACTTACGTTACTCATTTGGGAAAACTTTCGGGTATTTTATCGGTAATATACCCAGTACTGCTAACGAGAGTGAGCGAGATAAGCGTATGTCTGAAATATGTTGGCAAACAAATGTGTTAGAATGGGATAGAAGATCACATGTATACATGAGTTTCAGTCATTTTTTTCCCATCGCCCTTAAGAAAGTGATAGAAACTCCAGAACAAGCGGTAACTGAAACTTTCACAGTACTACCAGTTAGATGACTGGTAATCTAACCGGTACCTGTCTTGCAGGGAATCAAACAAACTATACACACACACACACAAACTGCCAATCCTAATTGACTCGCATCTCCCTACTGCGCTTTCACCCCCTTATTGCCGCTGTACGCTTGTGAGTGCGCCGCGCAATCAACTGTACAGCACTCGGCTCGCTAGCTAACGGCATTAACTCGACTTTGCAGTGATTGCAGCACAACACTTCGACTTGGATTCACTTCACTGAGCACTTGACGAACGAAGCAACACACGCGGCGCAGATGAAGTGGCAAATCCGATTTTTACTGCTGCCGGTCAGCTGCCCGAATTTACATTCCTTTAATTTGAGCTGTGTTTTTTTTCTTTTCTGTTCGTTTTCTTCCCCCATTTCAACTTTAGCTCAATTGTGAGATTTTCATTTGAATTTCTTGAAACAAAAGTGAAAATTCCTGTATGAGTTCAGTTGGCTTTGCGCGTCATAATAACAACAACAACAATCAAAGATGTAATCGGCCCTTACTTAGGCTGTGGAAAGCAGAGGAGACTGGGACTCAGTCTAAAAAGTCTTACAGGTTGTTTTATTTGCTACAAAAACTAAAAAGCAATAATATAGACCCAACTTCTACAATTCTAGAAAACAGTTTGAGTTCTTTTTGCAGTACAGTTTCACATTTTTTATCTCAACTCTCTCTCTCGTCTTATTTGAAATGCACTGAAAACCCAACGAAATCCATAATATTTGAGTATTTGATACTAAAATGCAACTATGAGAAGCATTCAATACGAAAATACACCACGGCGTATGAGTAACTAAGAACTTTTTTTTAATCTCAACCACTTTTTTGCTCCTCAAACTACGAATATGACAATCCTTGCAATTTTTATAGCAAAAAACAATTCATTACAAATGTAGATCACCCTGTATCGAGGTCAGACGTGCCGGAGCATCGCATTAAAAATTACAAACTTGCCTTTGTTAATTTCGTTGCGCTGTTGGTTTCAGCTTTTAAAAAGATCCCGCACGCCTGCGTTGGCTGCTTTAGTGCTCGGCAAATATTTGCACAGGATATGGCGAACGTATGCACAACTTTTCCGCTGGCCAGCCGCTTGCTTTTTAATTTGTCCGCATTTGTTGGTGGCGCTTTGGTCGTTGTCCGTTGCAGCTCGCTTTGGTTGGCAATTTAAAATGCCATTTTATATTTGCTTAAAACCACAGCAGCATGCGGCAATTTGTAGCTGCGTGTGTGCCCATTCAACAGCAGCAACAACAACATAAACGACCAACTACCACTATTGCCACAACACAACAACAGCAATTTTTGCATTGTTGCAATTTTTAATTTATACGCAGCAACATAAAGAAAATTGCCAACCAGCAGCATTCACAATGGTGTTAGTGACGTCCGAGGGTGGCCAGGGGGGAAGAGATCATAAAGCGGGCGCGGCAGATTGTTTGTTAACCGCCGACGAATCGCAACACTGCCAACACTGCCACAATTGTTGCCATAATGTGCGCAAATAATTGAATTAAGAAATGGCTGGGTTTGTTGCTGTTGTCGTTGTTATTGTTGTTGTTGTAAAGCACAAGGATTGCAAAACCGCACGTAACAAAGAGAGGAAAAACGCAATAAACCAAAGCGTGTAGGAATAATGAAAAGTGAAAAAGGGAACAAGGAAATGTGCGAATTGCTGCTAATGCGCCGCGTATGAAAGCATTAAACTGCACATTTGTTAGTTGTTGTGGTTGGCTTTCGGTGGTTTGGTTGTAATGGTTGCATGTGTACATTAATACAACTTGCAACAATTACAAAATCAGAGGCAAAAAAGATAGACAGAGATGGCAACTGGGAATCTTATACAAACTGCAAAAATTTTCCTGAGGTTAATATTTTGTAGAATCATTGCTTAACACCTGAGAAGAAAACTCCCCAACGATAAATGCTTCACAATCAGTTGAATTCCATGTCAGAGCTGTCGTTGCTGATGTCCTTTCGTCGCTTTATGTCGAATATGAAAAATACGTATTGAATTTTCCAAAGGACCGAATGAATTCCAACGAGATGCAACGAGATGCCACCGCATGCAATTGTTGCTATTTAATTGCGTTAATAAATATTGTCAGCACGTGCCGCTTGCAATGGCAATGACAACAATAAAATGTCGAAAATATCTGCATTCGTTTGTATCATTGCCGATTCAGTTCTGGCCAGCAAAAGTATGCAACTGCATGGCGCACAAAAGTATGCAAACATTTTGTTATACAACTGATTATTATATTTCCCACTTTTTTTGTGCTGATCATAGTTGAAGGCATGACAGAGAAGATAAAGAAATTGTCAAAACTCGACTTAATCCTTCTGTGTTATACAATATTTGACTTTATTTTCAACTACAAGCAATTTAAAAAAAAAAATTAAATAGAATCACTGACTCTTGCCTCATAAAAAGACACTCAAAAATGATAAGCATGTTGCCAGCTTTCGTTTCACGATTTCATGATTTTTTTTCTGGCAGCCGCACTGTTGGGCGCTCATTATCACACTCACTTGAATGTGCTCGATGCAAGTATGGCCCTGCGCCAAAAAGCATGCCATATAAAATTCATTTTCGACACTTTGTTTCTTTTATAATTTGCGCTGGGTTACAGGGATATTTTAACTTTTATATGAAGCTTGTGCCGTTCAGAGAGTGTCTGGACCGGAATTGAAAAGCTTATATATCTTTGATTATGGTAATCTCTTTGTCCGTTTAATCGTTCCTTTATCTGTTTGCTTATTTGTTCTTTTGTTTGATCTCTTCGTACCTGTGTTCAACCCGTTATCCACTCGTATGTTCATATGTCCTTTTACATCACTTTTCGTCCATCCGTTATTCCGTTCGTCTAACCTCTTCTTCGCTTTTCATTCCGTTTATTCAGCTTTTCGTCTACTCATCCTTCCGTTCATTTTTATATCCATCCAACTCTTTCTTCAACATAGCATCCACCCATACCTTTTTAGCCCTACCCTCTTCCTCCTCCTTACCCCCTTTTTTATCCAATCTGCGTTCTATCCTTTTGTTATGTTACGATTCCGTTTGTTCATTCTTCCGTTCACTTATTCTTTCGTTTTTTATATATTCATCCATCTATGACTTTAACACTGTTTCCGCTCATAACTCATCTCGTCTATCCCACCTACCATTCCCCACTTTTTCGTTAAATCATCGATCCATCCTTTCGTTACTTAACCTTTCTGTTTACTCTTCCACCCGTCCAAGCTTTCGTTTATCCATTCATCTATCCGCTCATCTTTTCGACCTACTCTCATTAATTTGTTCTATAATCCAACCATCCTTCCGTTCATCTCTATTTCCGTTCATCTCTTCTTCCATCCATTTCTTCTTTGATCCTTCCCTTCTTCCTTTTATCCCTCTTTTAGTGCATCCCTCCTTCTGTCCACCCATCTTTCGAGCCATCCACAATTCCTTCCATCCACTAGTCTGTCATAGTCTGTTCATTCACCTCTCCTTTCATTCACCCCTCTTTCCATCTAATCCCTTTTCCATTTATTCGTTCATTAAGTAGTTTATCCGCTTTATTTGTCAGTTTGCTTGTCCGTCCCTATATTCGTCACTGTGTTCGTTCAACTCCCACTTTCCATTCGCCAATCATTCCTTTCGTAAATCAATCTGTCATCTATTTATCTTTTCTTATAAGCTCATCTTTCTTCTTTCCTTGTCCTTTCTTTTATCCAACCGTCTTTCTATTCATCCCTGCTTCCACCCTTTCATTGTTTCATCATTCCGGTGATCCATTATTTCGTCTGGCCTTTCATCCATCCATTCTTCCATTTGTTTATCTTATTGACCATTTAACCTACCTTGCTTCCATTAATTAAATCTGTCTCTTGCCCATATTTCGGTCCATCGTTACTTGTGTCAATACTCCACCGCACCCATCCATTCATCTTTCTTTCCAACTCCAACCGTCCCCCTTTTTCACCTATTCATTTTTTTATCCAACTGTCCATACGTCTATTCGTCTTTTCATCCATTTTACCATCAAACCAACCCGCTTTCTTTTCTCCTATTCATCCTATCATCCAAATGTCCATGCGACTTTTTGTCTATTCATCACTTCATACATTCTACCATCAAACCATCCCGCTTTCTTTTCACCTATTCATCCTATCATCCAACTGTCCATACGACTCTTCGTCTATTGGTGACTTCATCTCTTTTAACATCTAACTGTCCCGCTTTCTTTTCTCCTATTCATCTTATCTTCCAATGAATTCGACAATTCGTCTATTCATAACTTCATCCATCTTAACATCCAACCGTCCCCTTTTCTTTTCACCAATTCATCTTTTCATCCAACTTTCGATACTCTTCGTCTAATCATCTTCGACTCTTCGTCTAATTATCTCTTCATCTAATTTACCATCCTACCATCCTGTCTTCTTTGCACCTATTCATCTTTTCATCCAACCATTCCCACGTCGATAAATCTTCTTATTCGGCTGCGTTTCTTACTATACATCTGTCTGACCTACAGGCCAACATCCATCTGTCCCTTCACTTATTCGTCCTTTCATGAGTCCATCCTTACATTCTCACATTCTTATGTTTTTTACATTAATTCTTTCATTCAATTATTTTTCTTTTACCCATTCATCCTTCTGTTAAAAAAGAGAAAATCAAGCCTAAAAATATCCTCCAAATTGCAGCTCAACACAAAGTGCGTCTACTTTTAAATTCATATCTGCACATTTTGCAATCGTCATAGATTTGGCATACTTTTAGGGTCATGCGTAATTAAGTTACACACAGTTAAGTTGTACGTGTTATTAAAATAAAAATATCTGCAATAATTTCTTTAATTGCAAAGCCAAATCCTATCATTAACACTGAATTGCCACCCTGCAATTTTTCATTTTGTACTTCTTCTGGCCTTTTAAATTTGTAATATTCCAACGCACTTTTTACTATAAATTAGACTGCACACATTTCTTGTAATGTACTCAAATCAAATCAACTGAACTGAGCAAAGCAACTCTTTGAAATTGGCTCATAACCAGAAAGTCGCAATGGCCAAACGTTCATATGAAAATCTGTCGCTTTTTGGAGCCAATGTAAAAGTGTGGCAAATCGGTGGACTGCTGAATGCTGCCACGCAGTGGAAAGTTGTGCCGGGCGCAGTCGTGACGGCGCTAATGTGCATTGGCATGATACTCAATATTTACATGACGAGAGGCAATTTGGAACTGATTATTTTCAATTTTTTCCTACTCTCGCCGTTGCTCAATTCGTTGGTGCGCGGCTACGTTGTGTCGCAGAATTGTGTACGATTTGTCGAATTCTTTGAAAATCTCAACAAGTGGTACGAACAGGCGGAGGTGAGTTGGGCGAATGTACGAGTAGATTAGTTTTGTTAATATGTTTATTTTATATATATGTGTGTGTGTGTGCGTGTAAAGCATATTGACGGCTTGGACTCGTTGGCAAGAATCAATAAAGTGGCTGCCAAAGCGCGAATCCTAAACAAATACTGTTATGCACTCACTGTCACGGGAGCAGTTTCCGCAGTTTTATATCCCGTTATAATTGGTGGACGCAGTAAGTTTAATACAATTTTTTGAATTGAGAAAGTTAGCATCATTTAGAAAACATATTAATTTGCAGAATATTTTAAATTTAAATTATTTCAATAAATCATAAATAAATTAAAAAATTAATAAATTGAACCAAATAAATAAAATAATAAATGAAAATTCATAATTAAATAACATTAAATTATACTTGTATAATAATAAAATAATTAAATAAATCATACTATTAAAATAATTACTTTTAAAAAATAATTTAATAACAAAAAGAATGTTAAATTTTGTAAAGCAAATTTATATTGATTTACATACTCGTATCTATGCAACAGAAATGATGGTCGATGTTTACATACCTGGCGTGGACGTGAAGCAGAGCCCCACTTATGAGATTATTTATGGCCTGCAAGTTTGTGTTGTTGTGCCGTTTGCTGTCTTCACTTTTGTACTATTCGCGCTGTTCATCTTGATTTCGTTATTGTTTGGCATTGGCGTAATGCAAGATCTGCAAAGCAAACTGAACAATTTGGCCAACGCAAGCAACGAAGTCATGCTAAGAGAGATCAAGAAATGCATTCAGTATCATAATCGAATTATCAAGTAAGTGATAACGATTAACCCTTTCGCTACTGCAGGGACACTGGTGTCCCACGGCACTAAAACTCGTAATTTGTATTATCAACTCAATCAAAATGGCTTTCAAAAAAGTCGAAAATAAAGTTTGTGCACTTTTACGAAAGGGTTAAAGTTGCCTAACCTTCGCAATTTTCAAAGAATTTAAAACTGTGCTAAAATTGTCTTAGTATATATTAAGCACTTAGGTAGAAAATATTTTCAAATTCGCCCAAAAGTATGCTACGTGTAAGCACTGCTAACCAATGAAGCACTGCCCCTTTAAAAAAGAGGGACTTGTTTCGAATCTTTTCAAATTTCCTGTCACATCTTTCAGTATTTTGATATGTTCTATAACTCATTTATTATTTTTAATATTTTAAATTATCAAAACTTTTCATCATTCTTACTCTAACGCCATCTTTTTGTGTCTTTTCAGGTATCGCGATGATCTGGAGGCACTCGTTTCACTTGCGTGTCTTATGGATAACATTCTCTTTATAATAATGCTTTGCATGATGCTCTTCTATGTATCGGTGGTAACTATATAAATCAGAAATCAAAGCCGCAGCTCTTTCTTTGTTACCTTATTTTGTCGTTCAACTTTTATTGCTTAACTTAGGGAGACAGCACAACAATGATGCTTGCAGGCGTTTCCATATCTATCGTTCCCTTCTGTCTACTAGCCTTAATCTATTGGCTTGCCAATGAGTTTTCCTATGAGGTGAGCTTATTTGCACTCCTACCATATCAGCCACATACACATTATTGGTATATTGTGACAATAATACTCTGCATACAACTGCGAGCCCCCTAGCACAGACAACACGACAACACTGAACGGGCATTTGCTGGCAGATGCAGCATTGCATATTTTTCGGGGACAGGTAATTTTTCGGGATTTGTTGAGACGGTTCGAGTCAATGCTGTAATGTTTGCGAACGAGTTGCGCTCCAGGCAAACAAGTTTAAAAGGCAGCTGGGCTTAGCGCAGTCAATAAGTTTGGTTTTGACAAGTAACAGTGCGACACCAGAACGGAATAAAGTAAAAGTTAAATTACTAATGAATCAATGAAATGAAAGCAGAGTCCGCTACTGGTGAACTGCGTTAAAGAATTTGTCTGTGTTTTATTTTGGCACAATCCAGCAGTACGAACTATGGGTGTGTTGGCACCCAAGCAAAACGAATTTTCAAACAATTTTTTGTTGTTCCTTGTTCACTCCTCTGGAGCACAAGGCCTCCACAACATCAGTTGTGTTGTTCTGCCAGGGTAAGTGATTGGCCTGCTGCAGGTAGTCCTAAGTAATGGGGCTGCCATCTAACGCCGCTTAGGAACGTCGCCTCCGTTATTTCGAGCAGAATGGTTGGGGACCTCGCTAGATCAATTTGGTGCGCTGTTTTCGTAACAATATTAAAGAAAAAGTATGTTGCACATCAAATCTTCAATTTTAGTAGTGTGGGCAATAAATTTGTTAAGGCATACTTTTTGATTAACTTTTCATTCAAACATACTTTTATCTGATCTTAGTGCTTATATATGTTAACTTATATTAAATAAATAGATTTGTATTTGTTTCTATATGTAATTTTCTGTCCTTTACATGCAGAGCGCCTACGTATCACAGGCGGCTTACAATGTCAATTGGGTGGAGGGTAACAAGGACGTGCGTCGCTGTGTTTTGCTCATGATTGCCAAAAGCCAAAAACCATTGCAGGTGATTTTCAAAATCATATTTGAAACCTGTTATCTATTTTACTTTTAATTCAGCTAACTTCTGGTGGCATGCAACCGCTGACTATGGAAGTATTTCAGGCCATTCTACGCATTTCATATTCATTCTTCACGCTGCTGCAGGGCTTGATTTGAAAAGTATTTAAATTCAATAATAATAAAATTGATTTAGAAAAAACGTTATGTATTTTGTGAGGTTAATGAAATAAAATTATATGCAATAAAATAAAATAAAATAAAATAAAATAAAATAAAATAAAATAAAATAAAATAAAATAAAATAAAATAAAATAAAATAAAATAAAATAAAATAAAATAAAATAAAATAAAATAAAATCAAATAAAATAAAATAAAATAAAATAAAATAAAATAAAATGAAATAAAATAAAATAAAATAAAATAATAAAATAAAATAAAATAAAATAAAATAAAATAAAATAAAATAAAATAAAATAAAATAAAATAATAAAGTAAAATAAAATAAAATAAAATAAAATAAAATAAAATAAAATAAAATAAAATAAAATAAAATAAAATAAAATCAAATCAAATCAAATCAAATCAAATCAAATCAAATCAAATCAAATAAAATCAAATAAAATATAATAAAATATAATAAAATATAATAAAATATAATAAAATAAAATAAAATAAAATAAGAGAGGCCGTGGGAAATAAAATAAAATAAAATAAAATAAAATAAAATAAAATAAAATAAAATACAATAAAATACAATAAAATAAAATAAAATACAATAAAATAAAATAAAATAAAATAAAATAAAATAAAATAAAATAAAATAAAATAAAATAAAATAAAATAAAATAAAATAAAATAAAATAAAATAAAATAAAATAAAATAAAATAAAATAACATAAAATAAAATAAAATAAAATAATATAAAATAAAAGAAAAGAAAATAAAATAAAATAAAATAAAATAAAATAAAATAAAATAAAACAAAATAAAATAAAATGAAATAAAATAAAATAAAATAAAAAATAATACAAAATAAAAATAAAATAAAATAAAATATAATAAAATATTTACCAATATTTACCCCTCTTTAATGTGAGTAACGCTACAAACATAACACAGTAAAGTTGTAGCATATGAAACGCAACTATGAAACATTACTTTAATCAACACATTAATTGTGCCATATTTATGACAACTTTGAGCTTTTATTTCACAATTCCAAAGCACAGTTTGTAGCATAACAAACACTCATAAATGGTGCAAAAACTATTGCATAAATATTTCTCTCAACAATATTAGCAATTTTCACATTCACACGCAAACAACTGGAAGCATGGTGTACTTAGCCTCAAAGCCTGTCCAAAGCGACTGCCATCAGTTGCACTTAAGTGGAAGTAATGAGCATTTTGAGCCGCGCATTGCTGTGGCACCGTTGCTTTGCTATGCGCTGCCCAGGTTCGTATGACACACGGGCCCAGTTTTCCATTACGTTGCGGGCTACAGGCCAAAGTTGCAGCATCATTTTAGTGAAATTAAAATATTTATGCGACAAACGTGCCCAGTGCATGCAGTACACTTCGCTCGAAAAATGTTGTTGCTTTCGTTGTGTTGTTGTTGTTGTTGCTTATGTGCATAGTGGGCGCCAGCATTAAGGTAAATTGTGACACTGACTGCGTATACAACGCTGTCACAAGGCAAAGCGTTTTGGGTGCAAAATTTATGCCACTAATAATGAATGCTTTTAAATAATGCAATTATTGTTGCAATTTGTTGTTGTTAGTCTTGTTGCTTTAGTTGAAAACCGTGCTGGTGCTGAGCATAAAAAGTCTAGAAATATTATAAATTGCACTTTCTTTTTTCATGCACTGAATAGAGACTAATGGCACAACGCTGCGTATGAGTGATATGTAATTCATATATTTGTTTCATTTAATTGTAAGGAACTAAATGGATATATAAATCTGTTTTTTTTTGTAAGGCATATGAAATAAAAATTAGTTCTATATCTTTAAAACAAGATCGAAAACTTTAGCAACTTTATACTTCAAGAGTCTGTGCCTTCTCCTTTCAACGACTGTGGTGCTTGCCACATTAGAGAGTAAAATTCGTTTTTTATCAACTACATATACTTTGTTATATGTATGGGCCAACAAAACATGAAATTTCAAAAGTATTTTTCGTTTTTCAACAATCGAAAATTCACATATTTGTCTGCAGTGGCAAAGTGCAAAGTGATTTTGCAATATGCTCGCATTTTGATGCCTTTCACACTGCACTTGCAGCACACATGTTCGCATCGAAATCCCGAAATCAATGTATTTTTATGTGCTTGAAATTCCTCTAGCTGTCCGTCTGAGCGTCTGTCAGATTGTCAGTGAGCAGTGAGCATTGTACTACGCGGCAGAAAATTGGATTTGCCAGCATCAACGCTGGGCTGTCTCAATGCACACAAAGACGTGTTAGTTTATCAAAATTTAGTTGCTGCCAGTGTTTGCAGCACACAATGCGTGCCCGACATGGTTTTCGCTTGAAGAAGTGTGGTGCATGACAAATGAAATCTTTCCTGAGGATTTGTAGATATTCTTCAAACAAGCAACTCGTGTTCATAAACTCGCTGCCAGCTGCTCATAGGCGCCTGTGGGCGTTAGTTATGTGGAATTTAGGTATATTTTAGTTTTAAATAAATGAATAAACAAAACAAAAATTTGAATTTATGATGAAATCTGAATTTTTAATTTATTTTTATATTTTAAAAATTTGAATTCATAACTGGTTTTATTTCATTTAATTACGAGTTGAGTTCTTTTGATGGATTATTCATGATTGGCATTTTCAAGTATATTTAAAGTACTAAACAAATCAATATTTGAACTAAAAAAGTTATAAACAATTCAAATTGTTTTAGTCATGTGGAATTTTGATATATTTTAGTTTTAAATTAATGAATAAACAAAACAAAAATTTGACTTTATGATGAAATCTGAATTTTTAATTTATTTTTATATTTTAAAAATTTGAATTCATAACTTGTTTTATTTCATTTAATTAAGAGTTGAGTTCTTTTGATTGATTATTCATGATTGGCATTTTCAAGAATATTTAAAGTAGGTACTCAACAAATCAGTATTTAAACTAAAAAAGTTATAAACAATTCAAATTTTTTTACAATGAAGAAAATTACATAATTTTATTGGCTGGCTGCCAAATTTGTTGCCTAATTTTTTCATGCCACTGCACTTTGTTCATTAAAGTTAAGGCACATCATACAACAGCTGCAACTGGCAGCTGACAACAACTTCGGTAACATCACGCACAAACTGCTGCAGCCAACAGTAATTTTTTATAAACACTTTCGCAGTTTTGTTTACTTTATTTTTAGTTTGGTTCTATTTTTCCAGTTTTTTTTACTTTCTTGTTCGATTTTTTATTCGACAACAGTTTAAACCCTCTTACATCCATTCAACTGCACTCCTGGTCAATGCAAAAAATATGCAACATTTACACCAACAACAAATGTAAAATTTATGCAAAAAGCAAATGAAAAAACAAAGAGACAGAGAGAGAAAAACATTTAATCCTCAACAAAACCCCTGACAACCAACTCTCGCCTGAGCCCCAGCCCCGGCCCCAGCCCGAGCCAAGCCACAAGCTTTATGAGCGACTAAAGCCGCCTGAGTGATGTGCAAGCCCAAAGTACCTCGACATGCCGCACACAAATAAATTGTTGTGGCACTATGAATTTTTATTGAAATTGTTCAGTAATTTTGTTGTTCTCGAATGCCAGCAACCGAAGCCAAATGGGACTGCGAGAGGCTTTGCGCTTATGTTGAGTATTATGTTTTGTATGTTGTTGTTGTTTTTTTAATGTGTACAAAATGATGGACAGCTGGTGTAAAACAATTTGTCTGGTGTTCTGAAAAAAAGACAGAAGGACATTTAGACAAAAAAGCTAAAATTTGCATGCTCGAATGTTGGTGCAATACTTGAATGAGATAGTAAAAGTGGAGATTCGTTAAAGAGAGATATTTTAAATAAAACCCTGATGTAAAATTATTTGTAAAATACTAGTTTGAAATTAAGTAGGAATCAGTAAATTCTTTGGCATCACTATTTGTAGAAACGAATGTTTGTGGGTTTAACAAAGCAAAGCAACATCTGGCACCTGCGAAGGCTCGTTCACATTGTTCAAATGTTGGATCAAAATTAATGAAATAAATATTTGTATCACTTTCCTCAAAAGTAGATTTAGTTTAATTTAGTGCCTTTACTAGTTTTCAAGTATTCGTATGCACTTTTCTAGGAAACATGGTTTTAAAAATGTGCATTTAAAAGTATCAAATCTCGACTCTTGTTTGTTCTTGTTTATTCATGTTTCATGTTCAAAAATTTACAGCTCGAATTTCAGCAAAAGAAAGTTATGAAAGAATTTTACAGATAAGTATTAAGAATTGTGTTAAGTACAAAATGTTAGATGAAAAAGAACAACAAGTTTTTTTAATAAGAATCTGCGCTCAAATGTTCAAGAAAGCAGTAGAAGCAGTGAGCTGAGCAATGCTGCGGTTTTACTGTTGGTAAGTCTCTGCTCATGGAGCAATAAGTTTCTAGATTAAACCACAAAAATTTTGCTGAACTTTTGAAAGAACTCCGGACACCTTAACACTAGAAAGACCGCAAGTTTTCCATACCTACAAAGACTATATTATATCCGCTGATATCTCGAAAAGTACACATCGCATTTGGCTAAATGTAGAACCCGATAAAAACTAAAAATCATCGAAGCAAAAATTTATAAAAATACTACAGAAAATACAAAAAAAATTAAAACCTTCAAAATAAGAGATAACTTGAGCCATAAGCTGAGAGATGCTGGTATTTCAGAACAGGTAGATCCCCACTCATGGCACAAACTGCTTCAAGAACTTTCCGGTAATAGTAGTGAGGTGAGTGATATTGGGGTTCCAAAGCCCATAAAGCAACATGTTTCCAGGTCATCTTACAAACTATTTCAATGCCTTTACGAAACTTAAGAAAGAACTACTAATCTTGTAGAAGTTCTGACTGATGAATGCTACGGTTCCAAAGCAGGTAAATCTCAGCTCATGGGTCAATAGGTTTTCAGATCAGCTCACAAACTACTTCAAACACTTTGAAAGAACACCCTGAGTGACAGTAGGGTTCTACTTCATGTGGAGCTCTGCTCATGGAACAGACACGCCTTCAAGCACATTACTGAGCTTCTGAGAGAATCACAGACCCCATAGGAGCAATAAGCTGAGGAATGCTGGGCTCATGGAGCAACAAGTCTTCAGATTATTTCAAAAACTCTTTTAAGAATTTTGCTGTACTGTAGGTAAATCGCCGGTAATACATGGAACAATAGGTCTGCAGTTTGTCTAATAAACTCTTTCGAGCACTTTGCTGAACCTCGGAAAGGACTACATACGCCGTAGAAAAAATAAGATAAAGGATACTTAGATTCTACTGCAAGTAGATTTCAGGACATGGAATAATAGGAACCAGGATCAAACAATGTCAAGCCCTTCATAAAACTTCAAAAAGACCCCAAGGATCATGCTGGGGTTTTACTGTATGTAGATCGTAGGTCTGCAGATCATCTCACAAACTCTTCTGAAAGTACTACAGACCCCGTAGGAACAAAGTGATAAAGAATACTTGGGTTCTATTGTAAGTAGATCTTAGGACTTGAAGCAATAAGACCCAGGGTCAGTTCTAAACTATGTAAAGCCCTTCATGAAATTTCAAAAAGAACTATAGGCCCCAAGGAGCATGCTGGGGTTCTACTGTAGATAGATCGCCGGCCATTCATGGAAAAATAGGTCCGCAGATCATCTCATAAACTCTTTCGAGCACTTTGCTCAACTTCTATAAGAACTAAAGACCCCGTAGGAATAGTGAGCTGAGTGACGCTAGGATTCTACTGCAGGTAGAGCTCTGCTCGTAGAACAAAAACTACTTCAACCACTTAGCTCAACTTCTTACAGAACTACAGACGCCATAGGGACAGTGAGATGAGGCATACTTGGGCTCTACTGCAGGAAGATCTTCGTTCATGGAATAATGAAACCCAGCATTAGTTCTGAACAATGTCAAAGCCTTCATGAAACTTCAAAATTAACTATAGACACCGCAAAATCACGTTGGGGTTCTACTGTAGGTAGATCGCCGGCCATTCATGGAACAATAGGTCTGCAGATTATCTCATAAACTCACTTTGCTGAACTTCTGAAAGGACTACAGACCCCGTAGGAAAAATTAGATACAGGATACTTGGATTCTACTGCAGGTAGATCTCAGGACATGAAGCAATAAGACCCAGGATCAGTTAAAAACTATGTAAAGCCCTTCATGAAATTTCAAAAAGAACTATAGGCCTCAAGGAGCATGCTGTGGTTCTACTGTAGATAGATCGTAGGTCTGTAGATCATCTCAAAAACTCTTTCGAACACTTTGCAAAACTTCTGAAACTTCTCAGTGAGCTGAGTAACACTGGGATTCTACTAGGTTTCTCATGGAACAAAAACTCCTTCAAGCACTTTGCTGAACTTCTAACAGAACTAAAGACGTCATAAGGACAGTAAGATGTAAGATGCTTTGATTCTACTGCAGGTTAGATCTCTACTTATAGAACAATAATACCCCATATAAGTTCTAAACGATGTCAAGCCTTTCATTAAAATTTCAAAAACTATAGACACCGTAAGAGTCTGCTGAGGTTCTACTGTACGTAGATCCCCGGTCATTCATGAAACAATAGGTCTGCAGATCATCTCACAAACTCCATAAACCCTTTGAAAAACTTCAAAAAAACTACAGGCTCCAGAGGAACAGTGGGTCCTGCTACGAATAGAGCTCCGCTCATGACACAATAGGTTTCCAGTTTATCTCACAAACACCTTCAAGCACTGTGCGCAATTTCAAAAACCATTGAGGAGCCACTAATCTGGAATGCTTCCTTTTTTTCTTCTCTACTTCGTTCACTCTCCAGCTGTAAGCTTGTGATTTAATATCGCTTTTTAAAAAACCTTCAAAAATTTATTTTATTGATAAACATTTAACAACAACTTAGAATTTACAACTTTAAAAATTCCAATAAGTTTTTATCATACTTGTACTTGTAATTGTAATTCTCGAATACAATTCATTATAATTTGTCATTCTTTTGCTTCTATCAGGGTTTTTTGTCCGCATTAATTTCGCCGTAACCGCCAAAACCATCTACTGTGCTCATGTTTGATGATATCTGCGAAAATGCTGACAATTGCTGCTTTTGGCATTTATCTGCGGTTGCCAGTGATGTTTATATAGTTGTTTGGTGTTGTTGTTGTTGTTGCTGCTGCTGCCAACCGCACTGGCATGTCAACAATGGCCAGCTGATTTTGGCTTAATGTCATCGATAAAGCGAACAACAACAAACACAATTCACATTATTAATTGCTGCCTTATTGATTTTCCTCCCCTTTTGTTTGTGTGCCAATACTCGACGATAAGTATTACCACGAGTTTTTGTTGTTTTTGCTTTTGTTCCTTTTAATTTCAAAGTAAATAATTAATGTTTATATTTGTGTGTAACAATTTATTGACAGCACTATCGACATTAATCATAACAACAACAATGAATGCAAGCACTTCAATAATATTGGCACACTTCAATTAATTAACGGCGTATTTTTGTTTGATTTATAATTATGAATTGTTGCTTTTATTAAATAATTGCTTAATTACGTTGGACTGAAACTTAACAAGAATCGTGAACTGATGACAGAAAAACGGAAGACAGCTTTGAAGCAAACTTTGGGGTGAGAGTGTATGAACTCAGCAGACTTTTTAGAGGTTAAAAATATCAATGAAGAGATAAGATTAGGAGACAAGATGATGTGAAAATTTTCCAAGAAGGAAAAGAACTATGCGCAGTGGAATATCTCGACCACTGTGTGGTTGCTGCTTTAGAAAATTGTACCACCAATATGGTCTTTTTGGTTTGAATAGCTGAAGAAAAGGAGCGGAAAGCAAAACCGACTGGACCCTGTAATGGGCTGCCATGGCCAGTAAACCCTTTCGGAACTGAGTTTAACTTTGTAAACCAAGATGCTCTTTAAAGTTTGGACTATAAAATTATGTTGCATATTAACAAATTCTGAAATCATTATTTTATCTGAGGACATAGAATTCTAATAAATATTACGCGTGTGTCATAAGATCTGAATAATTGTTTTGAGGGGCATTAAAAACCTTGTGGCACGTATTATTCAAGTAATTTCGAAAGTGTTAGGTAAGTATTTTTAATTTTTCGTATCGCAACCAAACACAGATTTTTCTACAGCATTAAAAAGAAACAAACTTGGAAGACTTGAAGGCTAAAGGAAAAAACTTGTAGTTCAGTTTGAGGTCATAACTTGGTTTAACACCAGAAAGACCGCAGGTTTTCATACCTACAAAGACTACATATCATATCCGCTTATACCTAGAAAAGTACACATCGGATTAGGCAAATTTTTCACAAAATACATTTTTTAAAAATATAACATTTTTTACGAAAAAAAAATAAAAGTTACCAAAGGAAAAAAGAGAGTGCCACATATTAAATTACATATTGTAGAATTTTATTGTAAAACCTTTTTTTAAAGCACCAAAAGGAGCTAAAAAACTGCCAATGTTATTTGATGAAAAATATATTTTTTTAATGAAAAACACTTTATACAAAATGCACCAAAAGAAGTCAATTAAATTATCTAAACATTTAGTACCTCGACAAATTGACAATGTCGAGCTTCGGCAGTTCGGACGTTTGCTAACAAAATCAATATTTTAAGCCTTAGCTACTCTCCGACAGGCCTTTCTAGACCGACCAGCCACCTGCTTACTGAACTAAATCTAACCTAACCCAATCTGTTGCTAATGTTCTCAATATCTTAAATATATTTTATTCAGTAGAACGCATTGTTTGCACAGTAGGACAATGTAAAAAGTTTCAGGATAATGTCAACACGACCTTGAAAAACCCAAACAGGGGTATTCAGAGGCAAATAAAACATTTAAAAAAACACAAACGTATGTCATGTCAGAAATTCATAGAAAACTTTGTGCGACTGTACCGCAAACTTATTTACCTAAGCCCACATAAAAATAAATTAAAAGTTTTAGGTTACTGTCAACATGACCTTGAAAAAAATTAAACAGGGGTATCCAGAGGTAAAAAAAAATCAGAAAATAACACATATAGTTAAAACCTATTTCAGAAAGTCATAGAATACTTTTGTCGACGGTACGGAAAACATAACTTGAAAATGCATTATTAGTTTCAAGTTAATGTCAACATGACTTTGAAAATATCAAACAGGGGTATCCAGGGGTAAACTAAAAATCTGAGGTCACACAGACGTCGTGTCAAAAAGTCATAGAGCATTTTTGGCAACTGCAGGGTAAACATAACCTAAAAAAGAAATTAAAAATTTTAGATTAATGTCAACACGACCTTGAAAAAATCACACAGGGGTATCCAAGAGTAAAAAAAAAAATTTTTTAAAAACACATATAGTTAAAACTTATATCAGAAAGTCATAAAACACTTTTGGCGACGGTACGGTAAACATAACCTAATAACTAAATTCAAAGTTTTAGGTTAATGTCAGCTCGACCTTGGAAAATTTAAAAAGGAGTATCCAGGAGTAAATAAAAAAACTGAAAAAACACATATAATTAAAACTTAAGTCAAAAAGTCATAGAAAACTTTTGGCAACTGTACAGTAAACATAACCTAAAAAAAATTAAAAATTATACAAAAAAATTATACTTTGTTTTATTTAGGTGTCAAGCAAGTGGAAAAATTGTATATTGTAAAACACTATTCAAGGAATAGATAAAAAAAATTAGTTATTTTACCAAAATTCTAACTGGGTAAAAAAAATTTTGAGATTATATCTATTTCAGAGTTCCATCGATTTTTCCGGTAATGCGTCTAAATGATATCTGTAACATAGCACAATGCCATCCAAATTGGACAACTAACATAGTTTGAAAGTTATTAATTTTTGCTTTTATTTATTACTAAATTATTTATTATTAAATAAATGAAAAAATTAATTCTCGAAGATTGAGGATTAACTACTAAGAACTACAACTCTTATATCCCATAGTCAGTAAGGACATTTGTTCATTGACTTAATAATAAATAAATAAATAAATAAATAAATAAATAAATTGTTACTTATATTATAACAAATATAAAAAAATTTTTAAATCGTAATTGGCTTGGGGGCACTTTACCTTTCTTTATCCGGCTATGGCCTTTGTACACAAATAG
The DNA here is from genome assembly GCA_964056695.1 of Melieria picta. Taxonomy (NCBI): domain Eukaryota; kingdom Metazoa; phylum Arthropoda; class Insecta; order Diptera; family Ulidiidae; genus Melieria; species Melieria picta. The sequence goes on along the minus strand of OZ057399.1, from coordinate 123,099,527 downwards.
AAGAAAGCTGCAATTTTATGCTCATTCCAAACGGCACATTGAAAGCTTTTTTCATGCAATTATTTTACTTTCAGATGTTTGCAGTTTCTTGCTTTTTCCGATGAAAATCGAATTCTTCCGCCTTGGACTCCAATCCACTGATTCGCCCAGTCAAGCATCCAACATTTGCATACAACCCACGCAATTATTTCATTCATTCGCAGAAATATTTTATTAATTTTTGTTCATTAATTTATTTCAACAATTAACATTTCTTACAATTTCCATCAACAGACTTTTCAGACTTTTCGCCATACTTTAGGGAATGTTTTCGTGTGTGCAATGTGTGTGTGTTCATTTTGCATTAAAATTACTGCAATTATTGAGACAATGCGAGGAAAAGGCACAACATTAACTCATGCAATTATATTCGCAAACGACAGCATTGTCGGCAAACGAACAAAAGCTCAACGAAATACTTATGCGAGAAATTTTCGTTCGCCAGTAATTGCGGAAAATTGAAAATATTTTCATAAGAAAATATTGCAGACAAACAGACAAACGAAGAAGGACAACGAACGAGAAAGTTGGCGCCTTAAGTATTCGCACAATCGTTGTCGCTTATTGACAAATGTCTGACTGTTCTGATTTACGGCGCAATTATGGCATTCACGAATGTAAACAGGCAGCGATGTACTATGCGTCTGTATGAGTGTGGCTGTTTGGGAGTTTGTATGTTTGTGTGCGTTGTTTGTTTGTTGGTTCAACTGCAAAGTGCATTGGCGGTAAATGAGCGCCACACACACCAACACAAGTTTTACGCATATTTGTGATGTACCTAAGTTTGTGTGAATAGTGTGTGAGTGTGTGTGTGTGTGTGTCTGTATGTGCATCGTAAATCAAAATACACAATGCATTTTACGCTGCAATGCATTGCAGTTAATTAAATTACAGCAACAGCAGAGAACAATCGCCTCAATTCCATCATAAAAGTTTGTTTAGGTTTTCATCATTTGAACAAATTTTTTGTTCATCTTTCACTGGATTCACTGCTAGCAGAACTCATTAACTGCACAACTAGGTGTTTCACGCAACTCATCTAAATGAATATATACAACTGCCCATCTCTTGCTGCTGTTAAAGCACGCAACATCAGTTGCCATTAAGCGGCATTATGTGGCATTTGGCAGCAACGTGAACGCAAAAAATTCATACCTTCGTTGTTCTGCCGCGTCCAAGGCTTCAACCCATCTTTAGTAAAATTAAAGTATCTATCTACGCCAAACTTATGCCAACGGCAAAGCAAAGCATACCAGCAAATGTGCACTTTGTGCTGTTGCAGCTCGTTGAGCATAATATGCCAGACATGTAGCGGCGCACCTATACATAATTTTAAATATACATGGACACATATAAACACACTCACATACATATCGCCATGCACACATACAAACGACTATGTCCATAGCATTGTTCGCTTGCCTGCATTTAGCGACCATCCTTGTTGCTGCTGCTCTAGCAACCGTTGGCGCTGTTTACATATTACACCGTGCGACAGCATTTTTCACACCGGGAAAAATTCATATGGGCGTGAAACTAGAGACCAAACATAGTAATACTGCGTTTTTCATTTATGTATCCTTTGTCCTTTTAAAAGGACTTCAAAATTGTGAAGGGGATAAAAAATAAAAAAATATAAAAAATACTTAACCTCGTTAGAATATGGCGAAATGTATATCAAATTAAAGAGGACAGATTCAGGAATTTAAATAAAATTGATTTTTTATCTATTTGTAAAAAAAAAAGATATGAAAAAGATCCTTTGAGAATTGTAATCCTTTATATCCTTGAAAATTTATATAGAATTTTGTTAAAAAGTAAGTATGCTAAAACCCCAAATCTCCCTGATCACGTGTCAAAATTTCATTACTCTAACTTTATTAGTTCGAAAGTTATTAAAAAAAAGGCGGAAGCTGCAATTCTAATGAAGTACAAAAATTCTAATTTATTTGAGTATCAGTATTTTAAATAATAACAAAATACAAAATCAATGAAGCGAGAATAATGAAATTTTGACACGTGATCAAGAAGATTTTGGGTTTTAACATACTTACTTTTCAAAAAAATCCTATTTAAATGTTCAACTATATAAAGGATTAAATTTTTCAAAGGGCCTTTTTCATATCCTTTTTTACAAATAGATAAAAAATCAATTTTATTTAAATTCTTGAGCCTTTCCTCTTTCATTTGATATATGTACATGTCGCCATATTCTAACGAGGTTAAGTATTTTTTATATATTTTTATTTTGTATCCCCTTCAAAATTTTGAAGTCCTTTTAAAAAGACAAAGGATGTAGAAATAAAAAACTGAGTACGCAGTATTACTATGTTTGGTCTTTAGTTTCACGTCCGTATGGATTTTTTCCGGTGTGAACAATTTTTTAATTTTTGTCGCACGGTGTTATTAAAGTGACCATTCAACGAAAATTTTACATTACATGACAATGCATGTTTTTCAACAAAACTTTTCCCATTATGAATTTTATTTTTTTCAACATTTCTTTTTTATATTTTTCATGACACAATTGACAACCCACCAGTTGTTTTGTAAAAATAACAAAAATTTAAAGTAACAAATTCAGTCTTCGGTCCTCTTCATATTTGTATTTTTCCAAAATAGATATACCGCACACCCACTTCAAAATTTTTAATTTTCGGGTTTATGTGTTAATACTGTGCACAATGCATCTATCTACCAATAAGCAAAAGCTCAGTATATTTTGTTGTTGTTAACTGTTGCCATAATACAGTTAGGTCTCTCTTCATGCCGAGAAGTTTGGTGCTATTTGATCACTGCAGCTCAATGCAAAAGAGTCCTAATTCAAATTGTGACACTTTTGACGAAATACATTTTTGTTGAAGTTAATTTTAAGTAAAGTTGTGACAATTTTAGTATATATTTTCAAATAAAAAAATTAATTTCGAATTTTCAGAATTTTTCTTTCAACTTTTTAACTGTCATTTATAATTATTAATGTCAGCAAAAGTGACATAACTTAAAATAATTCGGTAATTATTGAATTAAAATATCATCAAAAAAGTTACAACTCAAAATGTTGGATTTTCTAGTGTAAAATAAAAAAAAAATCTTTGTAACTTATCCTAAAGCATAATCTTTAGGGATTTTCTACTAAACGCCCTATACGTTATTTAAAAAAAAATGTTTATTCAGTTCAAAAACAATTTTTTGCGTTTCCTGAAAAATTAAAAATTTTGAGTTGTGTCACTTTTGTGGTGGGTGTGCGATATGTTTTTATATTAATTTCTCTCAGTATGTGTGTGTGTGTGTGTTTTTAATTCGAATTTATTTATTTTCATTCAAAATTTGTATGTATACATGGTCACCTTAGAGACCATAGTAAGCTGCATGCAATGACGGCATTTGTTCACACTTACGTAAATGTTGTAGGGGCATTTCGAAGCGAAATTTATGCCATTATTTTCGCATAAGCTCCACCTAACTGATGTACCGTTATGAGCCCAGAACATGGGAGCAGAGAAATTGTTGCAATTGTCGCTGCCTACTGGCAATAGCGATGAGGTTAGTTCATGTGAATTGGACAAATGTGAGAGAGCAGAGTAAATCCACGCCATCGCTGACCAATAGAGACTTTTAAAAAAATATAATACAAATGTTACAATATTTATTTGGATAAAAGAATTCTAATTTCAATCACATAGCAAGAATTTCTGTCATTCATATTTGATCAGAATAATAAAGCTTTTTAAAAATAAAAATATTGAAAAAAATCCAATAATTTAATTATAATTCAATAATTTAATAATTTTGAACAGACATTTTTATAACTATTAAACACAAATTCTTAATAGGTGTCCATTTTTTTGTGAACAAAGAGAAAAACACTTTTCTTTCAAATTACAATTAACAAATCTAAGCTTCTTTAGCCAAAGCCTATGCGAAGCTGAACAACAACAAACCTTTGAAGGGAAAATTTTTGAATGCGTTGAATAAATTCCTATAAATTAACTACAAAATTGCAAATTTATATTTTCTTTAGTCTGACGGTCTTCTTTAGTGACGGTCGCCGTGACTTAGTTGGTTATTTTACAATTGCAACAAAGCATCTTTCTCGAGTTGGTCACACCAAGAGACGATAGAGCGTCCTCAACTTGACCCTTCCACCGGAGACGCAGTCTCCATCTTCGCCGTCGACCTCCAACCACAGCTTCGAACACCTTTTTCGCCGTAACTTCATTGTCCATACGGGAGACAGAGGCAAGTCAGCGTAGCCGCTGGATGTTGATTCTCATTCATTCAGCTCATGGATTGAATAGATCACATGGAATTGGATTGAATAGATCACATGCTGCGAAGTTTTCCCGACAACATTACAAATTTGGCTCCTGATTGTTGTCCCCAAGGAAGTCAAAGTCGCGGATTACAACAAACTCTTAAAGGAGATTGATTCAAGGCCAAGTCAAGGCAGCCGCTGGATGTTGATTTGATTTGAATGAGTGTCCTATGGAGTGAATGTTTTGTCGGCCGAGAGAGGTCTTTGCTAATCAATTGCCTAGCACCTATTGGCAAAAGAAATCCTTCGCTACATCTCCAAGCTGACCACATTGCTGCTGTTTGTGGCAATGCCAAGATAGACGAAATCCTTGAGACTTTCAAAAGTATACCTGTCAGCCTTGACGCGAGATCCAAGGCACTGCAGGTCTCTGTGTTAAGACAGCATATACTTTGTTTTATCCTCATTTACCACCAGTCCTCAAGGCATAGTGTACCGAAAACTTTCTCAGCAATGTTGTGAGCCATGCAAGATGTCTCTCGAAGTTTTCATATCCCACAAAGAATGCAGTGAATCATCTTAGAGTTCTCTGATTTAGATAAAAAACTTTCTTGTCTTTACAGCTCAATGGCTGCTTCAAAGCCAACGGATATTGTCTACAGTTGGTAGTTCCAAACCACCTTCCGAGCGGACTCAAATATATCCAATAATAAATGAAATGAAAATGAAAAAATTATCGACTAGAACTTTGACCATTGAATTGAATAATCCAGAAGTTTCTTTCAAACCTATTTATTTTCGAGCATCACAATGGACTTCTTGAAGCCTCTGAGTTTACTTGCTGAGAAACTAGCACGCTGCCTGTCTTTCACCTAACATAACCAAACCTACTTCTTCTTCCAACTCATTTCATTGTGTTCCAAAATAACCAAAGTCACCCTGTTTTCACGAAAATAATCTTTACACAAAATTGAAAATATATTATATTACAAACAACAACAAAAAAAATATATAACATTATTGAAATATTTCGGCATTTTTAGCGCTTGCACCTGAGGCAGAATGATTCAGGCCGCATAGACGCAACGCATTCGCTGTCTGGCTGCCTGTCTGACTTGTGTGTTTACACACACACATACATACACATATGTATCTGTACATTTGATACCTCCAAAACTGTTTGTCTGTCTGTCTGGCTGCATTGAATTGATTTCGCTGTTTATACGAATTTGACTGCAACAACCGGCGTCGCCGCTGCCACTTGAGCACAGTTTGATGTGCTCACGGCTGTTGCTCGCTGCCATATTCCCATAATAAAAAATTCAATTCACTGGCTGTGGATTTCCGGCTTCATGATTTATTTATTTGTTCACTCTTTTGCACAAAAATTCCATGCTAAATTCGTTTATCTAACATTTTTCGGGCATTATTCATATTCGAGGAGAAAAATGCACTTCGGGCCATGGCCAAAACGGATTTATGGATTTCGCTGCGAATTGCATATTTGTCGTTTATTTAGGTAAATTTATTTAGCGTTAAATTTTGGTGAAATGCAAATTAAATCGGTTTTTATAAATTGCATTTATTTTAAGTTTGATTTTTTATTGAATGAACACAAACTGAAAAGCACAGAACGCACATGAAATGGTTGCATGGAATGCGAATTAAATTGCTGCAGACATGCCACAAAATCGCTCAGCTGACACGTTTTTTTTAAGTATGCATTGAGGCTTTTTTGTTTGTTTAGTTTGGCAGTTGCGAGTTATTTTAAAAATATATTATTTATTATTTTAAAAATACCCTATAACCATCTTATTAGCTCTTCAGGAGCTAAAACCGAGCTGCCTGTTTGCAACTTGAAAATTTCTCTTCTTTGTTTATACAAAACAATTTTTATATAAACCATTTTTATACAAAGATTTCTTATAAAACTAACACACATTTTTCAGTCAAACAACTTTTACCACAACATTTGTACACTTCATCAGCGAGTAGCACTTTGAAGAAAAGCAACGCTGAATGGCCGCTTTTTCAGTTTTCAAATAAATAAACATCGAAAACTTTCGAATATGAGCTTTTGTACTTGTTTAGTTCTTTGCTCAAAGTTCTGCCTTGTTCTACACATTTTCTGCAGTCTACTTACAAATGCATTTCGCCACTTAAAAGTCGAGTTGCAACTTCAGTCGACTTGAAGTGTTGCCTACAAAAAATGTTCACCTTAAAAACGAAATGCAAATATGCAAAGCGCAACTACAAAGCAAACATACTTGTGCATAATTTTGTGCATGCTGCGCCATTTTCATACATAAATATTTATAAAACGCCACATGCCGCAAATTGCACAAAAAAAAACATACAACTATCAAATGGCACAAACAAAATTTCACTAAAATGTTAAATACAACAAAAGTCCAAATTTTCTCTTATACAAATATTTTTGGTAGCATTCATTTATTTTGAAATGGAATTTTCGTTGTTATTTTTATTGCTATAAAGTAATTTTATATATGTAGGAAAATTTCTGAATGTTGTTAAAATACATAAAAATGTAGTCCTGTTCTTTGTTTTGCTCTCGCTTTAATGTTTGATTATCTCATGCGCGGCGTTACATTCTCAGCAAATTGACCGCTCACATTGCCAGGTGGATCGTAGTTGCAGACCACATATATCGCCTCACCACTGAAATTCATAAATAAAAACATTACAACTCAATGTTGCATTGAAAATGTGCACGAACTCGCAATGAGCCTAAAAGTATGCTTCAACAAAACTGTAGTGTTCGACCTATTACACAATATATGCTTTAACTATTACAAAGAAGAGCATACTTTTAGGCTGAGTTGACATTTTGAAGTTCAGAATAACGAGGAGGATGAATTCTCACTCACCGATACGCATAGCCCACGCCCAGCTGCTGACTGCTCTTCCACACCACTTGCGTAAAGTGTCCGGTGCCGCTGCCGAAATGCGGACTGGAATAGTCATAGCTACGTATTTCGTCGTACCAGCTCTTGACGGCCGTTGCGCCATTCACCACCATACCGCTGGACATGTACAAATTTTCTCCATATTTACTTGGGTTGCGATGTTCCAATCGGCCGGTGCTGGCCAGTTTCTATGCAATCAAGAAGGAATGCTTCAGTCGAGTGAGAAGGGAACAAGTGTGGTTGAACTGCTACTGGCAGCCGTCTTCAAGGATGTGAATGACCACATATAATTTGATATTAGAGACTTGCAAAGGTTCATCCACCAACCCAATTGTCTTCAATAAGGCTTTACATATGTATATCTTGCAGAAAGTGCCTGACCTCCCTGTTTGTGGTACTCCAACTATAGAAAACATTTTGGTAGCCTTCATAAATGATTGGGATGACCACATATAATTTGATATTAGAGACTTGCAAGGCCGTCCTCGATAGCCTAGCGGGTAGTGCGCTGGCTTCTCATAACGAGGCCCTTGGTTCGAATCCTGCTGAAACGCTCATGTATTTCTAGAGGAGAAGATGAGATGAATCGCACAAGTGCGCTCTTGGCAGGCAATGACAAAACCTCCATGTGCAAAAAAAAGCTGCCAACCGCGGTTCGGATTCGACGTTCCCCCCCTCCCCCTTCTCCATTCGCTTGAAATGTATTGGAAAAAAAGTGTGTACGCAACACATTTCAAATAATAGGTGAAATATAAGGTATCACAATTAGCGTCACAATAGGCCTCCAAGTATGTATCTTACAGAGACAGCCACTATAACCTAACTCAGAGGCTTTTAAAGGTTCATTCACCTAGATGTGGCTTGAAAAAGGATCTGCACAGATCTTGCAGAATGTGTCTGTCTCCCCTGTTTGTAATACTCCCATGTACCTAATCTCTACTCCAGCTGACCTGGATGCATCTTTCGGCAATTCTTAAACACAACAACCACTTTACACTAACCCTTACTTAGCAGACACAGAGATATAACCACTGCGGAAGATGGCATTTGCGCGCCCAGCATCGTAGCATTTGTCGCTGATTTAAAATTCTCCGTCATCGTAAAGTCTGCGTCCAGTGAGATTTGATCCAACATCCCTGTATCTTTTTCTACCGACACCGAGCGCTCATTTAACCCTTCAGGTACTAAAAGTTTTGTAGATTTACCATGAGATCAAAACCTGAGAGACGTCCGAATCAACCTTGCCAAGCGATTCTTCCAAGTTAAACAAACAAACGTAATGGATACCGCCGATTGCCAGCAAATACTGATACCACCAATAAATATCGTTCTCAACTAACAATGAGGAAGATGAGGAGAAAACCCCAAGTAGCATTTACAAATTCACTAGAACCACCAGATGAGATGGATCTCTCTCTCGGGAAGTGTATAGGTGGAGTTATACCCCACGTGGTAACACAATGGACCACTAAGCCTTAGTAATGCCCCAGAGGCGGCCACTAAACCTACCTACCTACAATAAGGAAACTCAACTTAATCGAACTATCATGTTTGTTATATGTATCTATGAGTAAGTTTACAAGTTAGTACTAACCGAATTGATGGAGCATTCTTCATCATATCTCTTCTTACTAGGTTCATAAACTTGTAGTGCTTTGCTGTGATATAATTTCGTGATATCTGTGATACAACTCTGTGATATCTTTCTCTCTTAAACCAGTAGTCGCAAATGCTTTTCAAGTTTCACCCTCTAACTAGTCACACTTACAATACAATGAGCCGCAGAACCCAACACCCCTATTTCAATGCTGTTAACGCCTTCAATAAATATCTTTCTCGACCTACATGTGTTTTTCTTTCGAAAACTTACTTTTGCCCATTGTTCTGCGTAGCGACACAAGTCCTTATTTAGTTTCAGCGGCGGACAGTTCTGGTGATTGGCCCGATAGTTGTTATGCGCCTGCAGACACTCTTTTTGGAAATCTTTGGGAGACGTCTGGTCTGAATTTTCTCCACGCCTGCAAATACATTTCGAGTATTGTTAGGAATCATATTTCAAAATATAGCAGTCAACTTATAGTTTTCGAAGCGAAATTCCCATCGTTTAATCATTTACCGTTAGCATTAATACGTTCGCCAGGCCGTTAAAACCCCTAATGCCTTATTAGTCATGCGTTTGCATCGCAATTTTTCCTCACGTACGAGCGCGTATCGACAGTCACCACACGGCACGGCACGCGCGCTCAACACCGCCGGTCCAATTGCAACGCCTGTACACGCTCCAGGGCTCCTTTGGCGAGGGCTCAGCACTCAGGCTCCATTTCATTTTGTAATGCCTCTGCCAAGCGGGCCTGGGCGCCCGACTGTTCTATGCAGCGTGTATTTCGTCCAAGTTATTTCTTGTTACCGAACAACCGACCTAGCACCGACTGACAAGGCGTTGGGCCAGGATTGGGAAGCGGAGTGCCGTCGCGCCGAAACACTATGCGCACGCCAGTTAGTGCTGCTGGATCGGCACTTTTTGACCGTTGTCTGGCCCCGTTCTTTTGGTTACCACTTTTATTAGCTTTATTAGCAGCAGCTCTTTGATCCCCATCGTTCATACTTTTGCGGCGAGGTTTTTGTTTTCTTTCAGCAGCCTTTATGGCTTCAGCATCCATACCGCTCCTAGCACTTATTGCAGGCTTATCCCTAAAATTTCTTGGATCGCTGGCCTTCATATCGTCGTAAACAGCATTTAAATATTCTTCGTCGTATAAACTTCCGGCATTTGGGTCTTCATCGTCATAATTATCAGGGAATGCAGCATTCGGGTACTTAGTATTATAGTCTCTGCCAGCAATTGCATCTGAGTAGCCATCGTCGTAGCCTTTGCTCGCAATGGCATTAGGATCACTATTGTCAAAACCGGTGCGGTTTGTTACAATGGGTACGGGTACTACATTGTTGTAAGCCCTGCGGCCACCAACATTCGAACCATCATCGTTGTTACCCTTGCGACCGGCCCCATTTGGTCCTCTATCATTATAGCCTGCATTCAGACCTCTATCGTCGTAACCTGTGCGATCAACAGCATTTGGCCCTCCAGCGCCGTTACCACCACGACCAGCAGCATTTAGGCCTCTATCGTTGTAAGCCAAACGATCAACAGCATTTGGAGCTCCAGCACCATAAGCACCACGGCCATCCATATTAAGACCTCCGTCGTTGTAAGCCCCACGATCAACAGCATTTGGCCCTCCAGTGCCGTAAGCACCGCGGCCACCCATATTAAGACCTCCGTCATTGTAAGCCCCACGATCAACAGCATTTGGCCCTTCAGCACCGTAAGCGCCACGGCCATCCATATTAAGACCTCCGTCGTTGTAAGCCCCACGATCAACAGCATTTGGCCCTCCAGTGCCGTAAGCACCGCGGCCACCCATACTAAGCGCTCCGTCGTCGTAAGCCCCACGATCAACAGCATTTGGCCCTCCAGCGCCGTAAGCACCACGGCCACCCATATTAAGCCCTCCGTCGTTGTAAGCCCCTCGATCAACAGCATTTGGCCCTCCAGCGCCGTAAGCACCAGGGCCACCCATATTAAGCCCTCCGTCGTTGTAAGCCCCTCGATCAACAGCATTTGGCCCTCCAGCGCCGTAAGCACCGCGACCACCCATATTAAGATCTCCGTCATTGTAACCGCCACGGACAGTTGAGGTTGGTCCTCCAGCATCGAAGGCAACGCGGCCACCCATATTCAGCCCTCCGTCGTTGTAACCTCCGCGGATAGCGGCATTTTGTCCTCCAACATGGTAAGAACTGCGGTCAGCCGAGTTAAATCCAGAGTCGTTGTAACCTCCACGATCGGCGCCATTTGACCCTGCAGGAATGTAGCCACTGCGGAAGTCGGAATTTAGACCTCCGTCATCGTAAAGTCTGCGTCCAGCTGTATTTGACCCTATATCTTTGTATCCTTTTCCGCTCCCGACACTGAGCGTTCCGTCGTCATAAGGTCTGCGACCAGCGCCATTTAACCCTCCATTATCATAAGCTCTGCGGTAAGCGGCACATATCCCACCAGCATCAAATCCTTTTCCGCCAGCGCCAGCGTTTAACCCCTTGTCGTCAAAGGATCTTTGGCCAATATCATTCATCAACATACCGTCGAAACCATCACTCCGAAAAGCGGCATTTGGAACTTCATTGTCGAAGCATTTGCATATACCGGCATTAGGCCCTTTATTCTCCTGAGCTCGGCCACCAGCGGCACTCGGCCCGTCATCGTCATAATTTCTACCGACTAGCGCAGTCGAAGCATTTTCAAAGTCTTCCTCATGACATCGCCTTTTTAGGTCTAAACGATGTGTTGGAACTGGTGTCTCTTCAAGTTTGTCGGAGAATCGACGGGCGACCATCTCCGAGCATTTGCAAGTAAGTGCACCGCCAGATGGGGAGGAAGGTGTTTCCTGTTTGATGCTTGGTCGGCGCGCTAACAGCTCAGCACACCTATCGTTCAGTGCGTTGTAGGACGGCCGATACGCTGACTCCTGATTTAGGTTCTGACGATGTGTTGCCGGTTGTTGTTGACAACCACAAGGACTCGGCGGCGTCTCATGGCTTGGCTTCGAGGGACGTGTTGATGCCAGCTCAGGACATCTTTCCATAAGTGCGGCGCGCGACGGATAAGGTGGTGGCCCCTGGTTTGCTGGGCGTATTGCTAGCTCCGGATGGTGTAGACGAGCCTCGGAAGACTGTGACACTTCCCTGGCGCTCGGGCGGCGACCTACTGGCTCAGGCGATCTGTCTTTAGTAGTGCAGCGACATGGGCCGGGCACTGGAGACTGATTCAAGTTGAGTTGGCGAGGCGGACCAGCGGCAACGCCTCTGGGAGTATCCTCAAAGCGTTGATTATGGCGCGAAGCGGGTACGGGCAGCCATTCGGCACCGTCGTCGTCATGGCGAACGGGTGCGGGACCAGGGGGTCCTTGAATAACAATACGCGGCGGACGGGGTCGTGGACCAACTTTCGAACTGGTTGACGCTTCCAGCGGGTCTTCGTCCTTTCCGTTAACCACATCAGGCTCGCGATAATTCGAATTGGCCATCGTATTATCCTGGGGACTATTATCTGACGATTTACAGTCTTTATCGTTATCGTCACTTAATCGATTGCGGCTTCCTCCACAACCCATTGCACCTGATCGGGCGGCACAGCATGGCAATTAACTACCATTGCACCATTTCTGGCAAATCGAATAAACTCACAAATGTCTACGAACGTCTCGAAGTGCGTGGCATAATTTTTTGTACACGAGAAATTTTGATTTTTCGCCCAAAAATTTTTCGACTTTTATTTATTTTTGTTTTTCTTACTGTTTGACTTGAAATGTCAGAATCATATTACATAGTCAATGAAGTAATGTGGATTCCGGGTATTGGTGCCCATAATGAGAAGTAACCTTGTTACAAGTACAAGTTTAAACAAGTTATTGTAAGCCAAGTTCGTTGGGTTGAAAGCAGCTAAATACAGTTTGGCTAATTTTTTTGATAACCAAAAATTTGACAAGTAATCATTTGAGGCGAAAGAGCGAAAAATTTTCATTGAAATTGCAAACATCGCCTGGGTTGTACTGTGGGCTGAATATAAGAAAACTTTGAGCTGCAAGAAGAGCACATTTTAAGTTGTAGAACCGTGAAGTGCTCCCTTGAAGAAGGAAAAACGGCCCAAGAGAACTAGGAAAGTTCTAAATTGCGAAATAATAATTTAAATTCACAGGTAGCAAACGGCCCTGCCAACACTCCGAAGTGACAAAATTTAAATGAACTGCGGCCTCCTTCCTTCTTTCAACACTTTAAGACCGGTCCGGAAGCTTCCTAAATCATTGTGGACGCACAGCGTTCGGCCGATTCGTCCACCACTACAATATGAAGAGATCAGCTGGCTTTCTTGTAGGCAGTGCCAACACCTAACAACTGACTTTCGGCCAGTCTTCCTTCCATCACAGTGTGTGCACCTTTTTGACTCTCGTCTTGGCAGCGAAAACACCAACCAGCTGCCATGTACCAACAGCTGTGATTATTCATACACACTTTATCGAAGTTGTTTACTTATAATAATTCCAGTTGTCGCTTTCGAATTTATAGAAATTTTTGCAACTCAAATTGGAGTCTTTTTAGCAGCAAAAACCAAACACGGAATCCATAAATTTCTATGCCTCTCAAAGAAATTCAAATTCACTACGATTTAGGCACTTTTATGCACACCTTTTAAAAAGTGCAACAACAACAACATCCACAACGCGTCATAAACTCACCGGCAACATTTAAACATTTTAATATTGTTTTTGCTTTGCGAAATTATATTGTAATGGTTGCCCGTATTACGCGACTTGTGCCGCTTAACTGAAATGGGAGTCGAAAAGTTGGAAGTACTTCACGCCAGTTGGTACTCGCTTTCGTTCATACGTATGGCTGTGTATGTATGCAACATTTAATAAACGGTAAACCATGATAAGAAACAACATTTCAAAATCACTTGGACAAAATTACTAGAGAATTGTTTCCTCTGAAGTCAACAAATGACGATGATAAGCGCCGAAGCAAGAAAAAAAACCTACGGAAACTGTTTTTGTGAGGTTCTTTTTTTTTTGCTTATTGCGAGCCAAAAATAAATTGCGCTTGCATTGTGATTACATGGTCTACAATCAAGCGGCAGTTGCGACTCTGACAAAGCGAAGTTTGTCAATGTTTGCAATATGAACACTTGGGGCTGATTGGAATTAGAGGTTAGGTTAAGTTAGATTGCGGTAAAGTGCCATTGATCTTTGCAGAAAGGCACAGTTGGGATACAAATGGACCCTAATATGATACCAGAATGGAATCATACTTCTCAAAAATTCTTTATTAAACTTTCAGAGTCTTAAAATTGCAAATTCTTGAACTAAAACTTAGTATGAAACGTAGAAGCAGGTATGCAGCACTTCTGGCGTTTAAAATAGAAATCCAGAGACTGTCAAAAGATTAATTATATCTTTAGTTCTAAAGGTTCATTCAACACTTTTACTACATAACAATATTTTTTAAAGATTCAACAGAGTTAAAACGTATTAACCGGAAGAATTTAAATCTTCTTCTTCTGTTTAAACAATAGTGAACACCTTTTCGGCTGCAATGTGCTGAACATGAACGAGGCTCATTTTTTACATCTACACGTGTTTCTTAAAATTCCTGAAAGAAGTCAAAAAATTTATAAAAAGTTAAGCTTCATTACTACATACAAGTTGTAGCAAACATAAATCCTTAATTTTTGCTTTAGTTAGGACAGTTAGAATGATCCAATCTAGATCAAATATTCACCGTTTTGTTGGACAACTTGTTGCCATTTTGAAGGTGATTCCTTATGTCTCTCTCATAGAAACTCTCGTCCCTATTGGCAATAAATTGCGATAGTCGATTTTCACAAGCTTGAGTCAAATTTTTTACCAGCAAACCCATTCTCCATAGATAGAAAAAGGTGATAATCATTTGGTGCCAGGTCTTCCATTGGCCTCTATTCCTTTCCAATTCCTTCTCTATTGGTCAAAGCTGGCCACTTCTAGGCGATTGCTTTCTTTACACGGTCCAATTGTCGACAGTTCAGGTACGAATTAAGAGTTTGGCCGTAGGGGAGCAGCTCATAGTAGATGATATCCGGCCAATCCTACCAAACACACAGCACTATTCGACCATATTAGATTAGGTTGAACTAGTTGGCCGAATTGACCACGAATTAGTGTCCGACCGAAACATTTTTTGGGGCCGAAACCGAATTTCGGTTTTTTTTTATATTCGGCTGAAACCGAAACCGAAACATTCTAGTTGAATTAAAAATCACCATATCAAGCATTTTTTTCAACAAACGAACTTTACATTAAGTAAATAAAGAACGAACAAACATATCACAAATAAATAAACACTTATTAATAAAAATAATTTATTCATTTTTTAAAAACATAACCATGAAAAAATCACCCGTTCGTACCTTACTCGCTAATATTCGAAATTAAATAATTTAATATTATATGCTAAAAAAAGTTCATTTACATTGGTGGGGTCTAAATTACTCCTCCTTTCGATATATATTTGCTACACAATAAAATGTAAAAAAATATTCTAGAAAGTTTCGGTTTCGGACGTTCGGCCATTTTTTGGCCGAAACTGAAACCGAGACCGAAACCACTTATTTGGGCCGAACCCGAAACCGAATATTCGGCCGGTCACTACCACGAATAGACCCTGTTGGGTCATTGGCGATACCAGAAGAAGTGCCTTAGGCGTTCAAAGCTAATGAAGTCATGATCACTTAGGATGCCTGTGTTTGATTCGAAAATATTAAACGAAATACATACTTTTCACAGCTTATTAGTGCGTTGGATCACAAGTCTGAAGGTTCGATTCCCCCTTAAAACTAAAAAAAAAATTAATAAATTTCTTCTGCTTTTGGCAACTTATTGTAAAAACTCCTATAAAAAAGCATATCATAGGGTCAGAAAAAAATGTGAAGAGAGTACATAAATCACACAAAAGTATCTCTGGACAGAATAAGCACTTTGCATGGCTCTGAAAGTTCGATTCCCCGTCACAACCAAAACTAAAAAATATACACAAATTTGTTTTGCTTTTGGACTTTTCGGCTTGTAGTAAAATTTGCTATGAAAAAACTAATCATAGGCTTAGAAAAAAGTTTGAAGAGAGCGCATAAATCACACGACAGAAATTTCTGTCTCTGGATAGAAATCTCAGTAAATCTCAGTTTTTGGTGGCCATACTCATTTAAAAGAATTTCAAATCCAACTATTTGCTTCAATTCTTATTAAATGGATTGCTCCATGAGTGTGTTTCTTATGATCAGATACGATGCCTAATGCCAGCCCAAAATTATTACAGAAACGAACACAAACTCCCAACAATGCATAGTGTAGAGTGCCTACAATATATCAGACAAACTTTGAAATTCAAATAGCCGACCGCCAAATCAAATCTCGCCTCAAATTTATCGCACAAAACAACGCGCCGCTATCTCAAGAACTGCTGGGACTACCCCAATTCTACTTATAAAAACAAACAACAACAACAAATACTTAAACGTTCACCTACTACGTTTACCGTTGGGTGGGCATTCATGTTATCAACACTATTCGAATTATGTAAACACACAATTAATATCGGCCCGAGCGAGCGCCAACAACAACGGATACGACAGTTTTCTAGCGGCGGCAGCGATGAGTAAGCGGCATTCTTTGGCGTATTGCAAAGATTGTGGCGGCGACAAAGCGCCCGTGCCGCATAGCGTAGCGTGACAGCACACTTACATATAAGCAAATGCCAATAAAACAATAAAAAAATCACAATTGCCGCACATTGGCGACATGCGATACAGAGCGGCGAGGCGCATTGCTTTGTGCGAGTTGAAATTGCTTTCCAATGAATCGAGTCAGCGTAGGTTAAGTTGAAAGCGCCCGCTGAGTAATGGGCCCGACAAAAGGCCTTTCGGCTAGGTGACAATTGGCCGCACCTAACAATGTGTACTAATGACGAACGGATCAATGGCGAAATATTTCAATTAACTGAAATGATGAATTCATGTTGAGAAAATGGTTTGAAATTTTCGTACTCAAACAAGCACGAAATTTAAACTGTAGATACATCTTGAAAAATTAACCTTCGCTAAGATTGGATTTTTTGAAATTCGGCGTCTAAAGGGGCAACAAATGGGTTAAGGTGTTGTATGAAGAAATATGATTTAATGGGCCTATTGATTTAAAATTTTTTGAAAATACCCCAAATCAGAAATTTATCGACACGTATTTTTTATTTTTTCGCAAATCAAAATTTAACAGGGTCAACAATGGGTTAAGGTGCGCATACGGGAAGACTATGAAAAAACCATGAACCAATAGGACTAGTGACCTCAAAGTTGGTAAAAATAAATAAATAAATAAATAAATAAAAATACTTTGACACGTATAGTATTTCTCATTTTTTCGAAAATCAAAACTTTAGGTGTTACCCAGAGGTTTTTTTTTACTTCAAACTTGGTAAAAATACTTGCAATATAAAATAATTCGACACGTGGTTTTTATATTTCGAAAATAAAAAACCGACGGGGTCAACGACGGGTTAAAAAATTATTTTATTTTTATTTTATTTTATTTTATTTTATTTTATTTAATAAGTCTATTGAAACTGTGAAAAAACATGAGTTAATGGGCCTGTTGACTTCAAACTTTGTGAAAGTACGCTTAGTAAGAAATAATTTGACAAGTGTTTCTCATTTTTTTGAAAACCAAAACTTAAAGAGTGAACCAAGGGTTAATAGTTTGTATGAAGAAACGCGATTTTTGACGCCTTTTGACTTCAAACTTGGTAAAATTGCTCTTAACGAGAAATAATTCGATACGTGTTTTCATTTTTTTGAAAATCAAAATCTGACGGGGTCAACGACGGGTTAAAAGTTTATATGGAGTAACTATGAAAAAACCATGAATTAATGGGCTCATTGACTTCAAACTCGGTGAAAAATAATCCGACACGAATTTTTCGTTTTCCGAAAATTAAAATCTAACAAGGTCAACAACGGGTTAAAAGTTTGTATAGAGAAACATGATTTTTTAGGCCTTTAGACTTCAAACTTGGTCAAAGTGCTCTTAATGAGAAATAATTCGATACGTGTTTTTCAGTTTGTTGAAAATCGACATGCGACGAGGGTCAACGACGGGTTAAGAGTTTGTATGGAGAAACATGATTTATTAGGCCAAATGACTTAAAATATGGTGAAAGCACTTTCAAAAAGAAATAAATAGACAAGAATTTTTATTTTTTTATCAGAATTTAACGCTTTCTCTTCTTGTTTTTACTGGAGAGCGTTTACATTTTTTTTTTTTCGATTAAATCTTCTGTGTGGCTACATCAACACAATTCTATAATATTTTTTTTCATTTTTGTTACTGAACCTATTTGTTTATACTATTGTTGTGGCTGTAATAATAACTTAAACATACAATTTTATATGCATAACTAAAAATCGAATATTTCTTAATTTACTTTCGATGAAAATATCTAAAAAATGTATCTAAATTAAAGTCAGAAGTCAAAATAAAAAGTTCTCTTATTTTTTCTGCTTCTTCTTGCTTTACCATGTAAAGATATAACATTAAAAAAACATGTATAATTTTATTTTTTAAGCTTAAATATTCAGTTTATTAATTTTGTATTTTTCCGAAAACTTCAAATTATTCCAAGGACCAACAAATAAATGTATTTTTAAAACCATAAAGGGTTCAGATCACAACAAAGTAGCATGTTGCCAAATGGCAAAAAAATAGCGAAAGGGTTGAAAGAAACTTGATTTATTGAGCCCATTGATATAAAACTTGCCTGCAAAGCCGCTGGGCCTTGATAGTTATACATAAAATTTAAAGTTATGAAAAGAAAATTTTAGTAGACTTGCTTAAGTCAACATCTTATCTTTTGTTCGAGATACTAAGTACAACTGTAAACACAAAACAAATGATGCATGAGTAATGAAGTGGCTATCATATTGAATATTAAAAGCCATACATACATATGTCTACGTATGTATGTATATATTATCTATGTATAAGTTCACATATAAACTTCAATATGACGTCCAGAATCTGCGCCCACTCCGTCAACATTCGTTCGACATCCAACAAGCAGCCAGGCACGTTTCATGCCTATGACGTGTTATTAGTCAATTGGGAACACTTCTTTATCTCAGTTGACACAATAACAAGGCAACAAAAATATTCACATTCCCTACATAATAAATAAATGAGATGTTCATTAAAAACGCAAATTGTCATAGCCGACTAAACTGCTTCGTGGCTGCAAAACATGATTTATTTGCAGTTCCATATTCATGTTTCATGCTGTGCACCACATCATTCAAACAATATTAATTCAAAGTAACACAAAATCAGCCAAACTAATCGCTGGCCATGGCATTTTGCGACAATTGCACTGTCCAAGCAGAGCGAAAAAAGCCGCAAGAAGACGATAATTTTATTTGGCATTTATGTCAACGACAAAGTGATTTTTTTTCCTTTTACATTTTCAATTTTTATGCTTTGTTTTGTGTGGCATGCAGCGAAGCCGGCTTGTTGCGTGACACCCTTTTTTGCCAGCATAAAATATTTGCATTTATTTGCACGCTACAAGCGGCAAATCAAACTCAGTGGAAGTCAAAGTGACTTTCACTTTGAGAAGAACTGAGAAGGGCTGAATGTCTAAACCATAATTTTAATTGTTAAAACATTCTTACTAATTGTAAGAACAATTTTCTAACTAACTCAACAACATTTTGCTAAACCAAAACTTTCAAACTTGTCTCATAAGTCGTCTTCCCAACAAACTGCCTCAAGTGAACATAGGCCGAACCTTGTGCACGTAGCGCACATGCACAAAAAAGGGTTAGAACAAAAGTGGGTGCTACAGCAACAACAGCAATTGTCACTGCACAAAAGCCGCTTTGTAATTAAATTGTAAGACAGAGAAGCGAAAATAAGCAGCGAAACATAAAGCAATGAAAATGAAAATGAAAAACGAGCGTGCAAGAATGTACATTTCGCTATAATGCTGGAATGTAAACTGTGCCACAGCGCTGACCCTTTCGCCATGTTACAACCGAAGGACCTTGAAATCGATTTGCAATTTTTCAACATTTTTTTGTTCGCCTCATGCATTTATAACGCACTCAATGGGTATGAGATATTTAGCGCTTGAAAGCAAACAATTACAAAAAAAATGTGCAAACATTTGTTTAGAATTCAATGGAACCAATATTTATTTAATATTTAAGGTGGCTGTTGAAATGCCCATCAAAAGTGTATTTGTGTGTGCAGAAATGTGTACACAAATTTGTATTTTAAAATGAGCTTTAATCTCTTTAATTTTCTGTCTGAGTATTGGATTAATTCACACTTTCATTCATCAATTCATTTATTAATTTACTTTCATTTATCTATTCATTTATTCATTTAATTAATAACTAACAATTTTAAAATTAAAAAAAAAATTTTTTAATAAAAAATTAAAAAAAAAATTCTAAAAATTGTAAAATGTGTTCACAAATTTGTCTTTTAAAATTACCTTTAATCCCTTCAATTTTCTATCTGAATCTTTGATTAATTCAAACTTTCATTCATCTATTAATTTATTAATTTAATTAATATTTAAAAATTTTAAAAATTAAAAAAAAAAATTTTAAATAAAAAAATTTAAAAAAAAATCTTTTTATTAATTTTTTAAAAATTTATCCATTATTTTAAATGTATCCAAAGACAACGAATGTTAACTCAAATCTGTTTATGTCCATACATCCATCCATACATCCATAATATTTAAAAATTTTTAAAATTAAAAAAAAAAATTTTTAATAAAAAATTAAAAAAAAAATTCTAAAAATTGCAAAATGTGTTCACAAATTTGTCTTTTAAAATTACCTTTAATCCCTTCAATTTTCTATCTGAATCTTTGATTAATTCAAACTTTCATTCATCTATTCATTTATTAATTTCATTAATATTTAAAAATTTTAAAAATAAAAAAAAAAATTAAAATAAAAAAATTAAAAAAAAAATTTTTAATTAATTTTTTAAAAATTTATCCATTATTTGAAATGTATCCAAAGACAACGAATGTTAACTCAAATCTGTTTATGTCCATACATCCATCCATACATACATATAGTACATTATTCTTTCATATACCTCATCTATCCAGTACGATATTTTCTGTCTATTTGAATGTTATTTGTTATTATTTGTTATTTCAACAGCTATTATGCTTCCAATTATCTACCTAATTGTTTATTCATCCATTCATCACTTCAACCATGTAACCACAAAGCGTGTTCACCAATCAATACGTCCACAAATTTATCCCACTTTTTATGTTCATTTAACAGTTCAACTATCCGCCTATTCACTTGAATAATTAAAAAAACTAACTTACTTCTACTCACTTACTTTTAACGTGTTAATCATTTATCCCTTTGAGGTCCCATTGATCTGCCAAATATTTTTATTTATAATTACATATATCCCTGTGTTTGTTTTTTCACATATCGATCCATCCTATTCACCTATTCAAGCATTCATTTGAAGAGCTATTCATCCTTTATCATGCCTTGATATTTGCAGTAATTAATTCCTTAAGCCATCTAACTATGATTAGTCAGACATTCATTAGTGCACAACTCTACTTATAAATTTTTTGAGCATCCATTCATTTAACTGCTCTTCTCATCCATCTTTGCAAGCACTCATTTAACATTCTACTCATCCATCCATTTGTCTATTTATTTGTAGAAACATTATCATATTCACTAAACCAACTGTTAAACCATTCATCAATCCACATCTCTTCCTATATATCAATTGTTGTATTTGTCTCTTCGCATATATATCCATTTCTTCACATCCGTTAATCCAAGCAACTATTTTACGATCTACTCATCCATTAATTTGTCCATTTATTCTTACAGCTTAGTTCATCCTTTGATTTATAGCTATTAATGCATTAAGCCACCTCATCAGTTCAAGTCTCCACTTATACATCTGTTTTTGCATATCGAACATTTTTAATGATCCACACAACCGTCTTTGCATCATTTAACGATGTACTCAACCATTCGTCTTCTCATTTATTTTTACAGACATTAGTTTATCTTTTGATTTTAGAGCTTTGAATTCATTAAAACTATATGACCATTCATCAATACACATCTCTACCTATATATCCATTCAATGATTTTCACATTCGTTGATCCAAGCAACTATTTAACAATCTACTCATCCATTCATTTGTCCATTTATTCTCACAGCCATTAGTTCATCCTATGATCTGCAGCTGTTAATTTTGCACCTATTAATTCATTAAGCCAACTGTTGAATCATTCATCAATCCACATCCCTGCCTATAGATTCATTGCTGCATTTATTTTTTTGCATATCCATCCATTCCGTTGATCCAAGCAACTTTTTAACAATCAACTCATCCATCCATTTGCCCATTTATTCTTACAGCCATTAGTTTATTGATTGATTTGCAGCTATGAATTTACTAAACCCCCTATTGGACCATTCATTCATTCGTTCATCATACATCCATTGTTGTATTTATTTCTTTGCATATCCATCCATTTCAATGCTCTTCAAATTCATTGATCCAAGCAACTTTTTAACAATCAATTCATCCATTTATATTTACATCCATTAGTTCATTCATCAACCTACGATATGATCTTTTGTCAGTTCATCTCTTAACATATATATTCAACCCTGTCTTTGCATATCTACGGTCTACGCACACACATTAATACACAAACCCATCCATTTAATGATCTATTCACCCATCAATTCCTCGCTATAGATTTACACTAATTAATTCATTAATGAACAAACAGATCATTCATTAGTCCAACTCCCTACCTGCACAACCAGTGCTATGTCTGTCCATCTAAGTACATATTTGTTCCTCTGAACATTTTCCTATTCACAAGTTCCGATATTTATTTGCCCACTCAACATTATGTTCATCCATTTCCCTCTCTATTTCTCTTTCCTCCTTTCTATCTATCGAATCTGCTGCCTACACATTCTGGCAGTACGGCCCTTCGATCCATTATTCTTTACTAATAACATCAAAATATTTGTTCTAGTTGTTAGTCTCCACTCTAATCGAGCATCACAAGGACTATTCGAAAGGACAACAATTCAACCAGTGTTGACAATGCTACCAACAAAAGTGTGTCAAAATATGGTCGACAAATTTCGTGGCAGCCAATTCATTTGCTTGTTGTGTGCCAAATTAATGCAACATTTCTTCTTGCTGTTTCTATTGTTGTTGTTGCTCTTGGTTGGCACATTGTTCACGCCCTCCTCAGACACTCGAACGCCTGACACTAATGTCACTTGATGCTGTTAACAGCTCTTCTAATTGTCGCTGTTGACACTTGCCGCTTCGTACTTTTTCTGCAGTCGTCCACATTGCTGACTTGGTTGTTGTTGCACTGGTAAATTAAATTTCTGATATCTGATGTCTTTAAAAGCCGCTTTTCTCACTGTCGCCTGCGAATATTTGTGCACGTTGAATTGTACGCTTTGCCTGCATATATCACTTGCAGATAATTAAAAAGTATAAATCACGTCGGCAACAATAAGAATAATAAACACCATCAAACCAACAACAACAAGTCGAGTAGTGCAAAAACACATTACAGCCAGTGGGCCAATTTCGTGCACGCTGTGAGACGTCTTTCACTTACAGCACCGCAAGGAGTCATGATTTCTCTGTTTATTTAACAGCGCCGCCAGCCGCGCCGCGCAGCCGTTCGCTTACGCATTGCCGCGTGTGCACGCGTCGGCGTAAGGAAATGGCAAAGGCTGAGCGTAGGAAGTCTAAAATGATTTGCTGTGGCACTACGTGCTTTCAGCACGTAAATGGAAAATGGAAAATATGGGAAAACATTTTTGCCAGCAACAGTTACATTTGAAGTGCCAACGTAGACACCAAAGACGTTGCAGAAGAAGAAGAAGAAACAGCAAAAGCTGAAGCGCTGAAATGACACGTCTGTCGTTGGCGCTTTTGTCAGGTTTTGCCTTTACTGCTCGCGCCCGTCGTTGCAGCACGCATGAACTGTTGCCTGAAGCAACATCGACCGCATAAACAACAAATAAATAAATAAACAACAACAACAACAAACCCATTTAAATAATGAAAAGGAAACGGAAAAAACGCATTGAGCGCGGCCGAGTGTGGCGGCGACTTTGACACTGACGACAGCGCCGGCATTGGCGTTGCGGGCGTACTCAACTCATCAGCGCTGCTATAATTAGATTCTCACGTTTGCCTTGTGCACACATACCTATACACTCTCACACACACACACACACACACACACACAGGTAGACACAGAGGTAGGTGCAGCGAGGACACACTGTAGGTCGCCGTCAAAGGTGCCACCAGCAAATAATTCGCATTATCCAGCAATGTCACCAACGGCGGCAGCAGCAACAACAACAACAACAACAACAAGAAACAGCCGCACTGATGCCATAAGCTGTGTCGGCGCATTAGCATGATGAGCAACGCAGCCGGCAGCCACGCGCCGCCGCCGCTCAGCGCGCATCCGTTTCCTTGCGAAGCCATTCGCGTGCATACACACACACACACACATCACACTTACACTTTGGCCAACTGGCGCGCATTTTCATAATTTGCACTTTTTTCTTTTATTTCTTGTTGTTGCTTGCTATATTTTTATTGGTATTGTTGTTGTTGTTGTTCAGTTTGTATTCTTCTGCTTGACTTTTCAGCTGGAATTTTTGCCGTTGTCGGCTCTTCTGGCATGTACGAGTATATAATTGCATGTGTGTGTGTGCATGTGTGTTGCTGTAATCGCGATCATGTTCATCATCGCCATCAGCGCCTTCAACCGTTGACAGTCATTGCCATTTGCTGAAAAGCTTTCGCCGCTCTCTCCGGTATTGCGTGCATCCTTTTGCACATTTTCCACTTTATAATTGCGCTTCGACGCGCTGTGATGCCTACCGGCGCGACCGACCTTTCCAGCCCCCTTATCGCCCCTGCCCCGCCCCCCTCTGGGCTGTTACGTATTCTACCTGTTACTGCTTTTGTCGGCATTTTCAGCGACTATCTGTGTGTATTTGTGTATTTGACTTTGTGTGTGTTGTAGACTTTATGATTTTCATTTACGCAATTAATTTTTAAAAAGTAATTTTTGTAAAAAATTTGCAATTATGAAAAGGTCAATCTTCAGATAATTAAAATGTTTCTTTTAATTAAAATACTTGAAATAAATGTAATTATTTTGTTAAAGTTGTTTCATGTTACTGTGGCTAAGCGGTGATTTGAATGCTCTGAAGACTCGACAGGATCTCTGCTCTACTCAGTTTTTGTTGTCGAATGTACGAGGTCTGTTCAAAAGTCATGTCTGTTCATGAATATCGATTTTGTCTCCTTTCAAGTAATGCCCATCAGATATACTTCATCATTAGTGTGTTGTTTTTGGTGAAAAATTCACGCACAAGCTCTTAGTCGTTCACATCTTCTCGGCCCTCTGAGAACATTTTGTACCACCGATAAACGTTGCTTCGGTCCAAGGTAGCTTCATCATATGCCACCGTCCATATTGGGAATGCATCCGCGCACTTAATTTTGTTTTTCACACAAAATTTTATACAGATTCTTTGATCCATTTTTTGAAATAAGCAAAAATTGAAGACGAGTCCAAGCAAAACAGCTGTCAAAAATTAACTGAACATTCAAATGAGTACCAACATAACGCCACAAAAAAATCGAAATTCGAAAAATCGGAAATGCAAACGATACTTTCTGAACAGACCTCGTCGGTTTGTTGAAAGCAGAAATGGATGATTGGATTGGCTTACTGGGATTGGTTGTACATGGCTACATGACTCAAGCTCACGCTTCCTCACAGTCCTTACAGAGATAACAATAGTCAAATAATCGAACCTCTCAATTTGATCTGGGAAAGCAGATGGTTTAACAAAGACAGCACTTTGACTTTTTACAGGAATCCCAGTTAGAGCGATGTGCCTGCTCCTGGCAGTCATAGAGGGCACTCACAATAGGCACTGCTGGCTCAGAATAAAATTACGGGTTTTCCATACACGCCCTCTGAAGCTAATCAAACCTAACACTAATCTAAAGTTACAATTATATTCTAAATGGGGAGGTTAATGGGGTTTCGACAGTACATTTTCGACAGTACATTATTGCTTTGTAGAAACACATAAGTTGACAACCTCACAACTCCGACCGTATGGGAGACGCCCTCTGGTGGTGAATTTCTGAACCTTAATTAATTTTTTATTTTTTGTACTCAAGAATGTTGGCGATCGCTGAATAAATCATTTAAATCGGTTCAGTAGTTTCCAAGATACGATGTTTTCTCGCTTACTTAACTACTACACTTACAAGTGGGGAGCCAATGGCATAGAAAATGGCCAATTTTGTATGGCAGCCTCCTTAAGACTTGGTAGGTATGTTTGTAAGAAACATTCAGAAGGGAAAATAAATGGGTGTCGGTCATACATTTGACACGTTCGGGGGCAACCTGGGAGCAGTGGGAGCCTATTTTGTAAAACCGACCATTTTGTATGGGAGCCCCATTAAGGGTTGGAGATGGGTTATAAATATGTTTGAAAGAAATGTTCAGTAGAGAAAACTAGTGGGGGTCAGTTATAGATTTTAATCCCCTAAGAGCAACTTCTGACCAGCTGTGGAGCAATTTGTCGAATTTCCCAGATTTTTTGTGAACTTTGACCTCGATGCGACGCCATTTAGCCCCACTCTAGCCCCAAGATATTTTGGCTCATGCACTTTTTCACCCAACCGCATAAAATGAGAGGTTGCGGAGCATCGAGAACCTATTATTAAAAATCTCCGTACAAAATCATGTAAATCATGTCTAATGTATATGTAATCCAATCTGGTAGACCAATAACCACCAGACTGTCGGATTCTCACTGACTAAAACCACCAATTGTTTGAGGCTCTGCCAAATTGGTTCACATCTGGTCCCTTTTCGTTCCCATGAAGTGCATTTCTAGTCATTCGGAGCTCTACCACTATCATGGATCTCCCTTATAATTACTATGTCCCGTTTTATCTCTAATAGATATCTGTGACTAATGGTTCATACTCGTATGTTGTGCTCTTTTATGAAGCGTTGTCCCAGAGTTCAAATATTCTTCTATCAGTCACAACCAAAGACTCATCTTTAATCTAGTCATCTTCAGTCTTGTCATGTCTCAATCTTCAAAGAAGCTAGTAAACCAATATCCACCAACCTGCCGAATTCTTACTGACTAAAACTATACCATGTTGTCCATGAGGATCTGCCAAATTAGATCACTTCTGGTCCCTTTTCGTCTCCATAAAGTTCATGCCTAGTCATTTGGAGCTCTTCCACTATGATGGATCTCCTTCTAGTAACCACGCCCCGCTGTATCTCTATTAGATGTCTGTGGTTCATAGGTTGTGCTCTTTTTTGCACCGTTGTCCCAGAATTCTATCAGTCACACACCTAAACACAGGGTTCAGGGTGTCTCGTCTTCTTCGAAACATAGTCTAGAGGTAACTAAGGAAATACCTCAACAAAGCTTAACCGTACCGTGAACCGCTTTTTTAGTTACTTTCAGACATATTTCTTAGTTATGGTCAGACATCTAAGAGATCTCCAATCTAGACTAAAAACTCCTCTGGCTTCGGTGCTCATTGACCTTTTACCTTTAAGGTAACCACGGAC
Source organism: Melieria picta (assembly GCA_964056695.1). NCBI lineage: Eukaryota > Metazoa > Arthropoda > Insecta > Diptera > Ulidiidae > Melieria > Melieria picta. The sequence goes on along the minus strand of OZ057399.1, from coordinate 123,071,968 downwards.
GGTCTGCAGTCTCGGAGTTCCCACCTTGTAGTAATTTTACTTTAATTCAACTTATTTCATTAATTTGGTAACTTAATCAATTGAAGTTAAATACATTAAATTATTAATTATTTAATTATAACATTGAATTATTATTTATTAATTATTTAATTTAGTTATTAAATTTAATTATTATACATTTAATTATAAATTAAATTTTAAAATTAAATTACATTAAATTTCATAATTTTCATAAAATTTTACGACACCTCAAATTGTTACAAAAAAATTTTACAACAAAAAAAAAATTTTACAAAAAATTTGTACAAATTTTATTCCATGCAAATCAAACAACACAATTCAACCATTTGAAATCCCATCAAGCTTTACCCATTTAAACCATGATTCTTCTAATAAGTTGCAGATTTTTAGTTGTCGACTTGTTTATGGTGCATTGACCACACATACATTTAGCTGCAATTAACAGTTGGCAACAACAAAAATTCCCCCATCACTGCACTTTTTCACACATTAACCAACGAATCTCGGTTGCAACAATTTGTTTATGCAATGTTGTGGATTTTTCACAGCGGCAGGTTGCTTTTGTTTATGCACAAACACAAACACACACGCACTCACACTGATGTCTACAATTTGCATATGAGGGAGTGTATGTATGTGTGTGTTTGAGTTTGTGTTTGTGGATAGTGCATACACATCAGGGGGCGAGCTTTTGAAATGGAAATTAATGGCATAGCAGCAGCGAAAACCCTCGTCGCCTTTCCTCCCCACTCTGCAGCGGCCATTAAACGCATCCCAAAACGCAACCGCTGGCCGCTGTGGCAACAACTTTCCGCCTGATGCTGCTAATACAATTAGCTGTTGCAGCTGTTCGTTCGGTGGCCATTAACGCTGCAGGGGCGCGCAAGTGTGGGTGTGTGTATGTATGTTGAGCCTTTGCCTACCGCTGCAACATTTCAGCCAAACACTAACACACACACGCACAGCGACTGCTGTGCTGCATAAAATTCGCGCTGTTACTAGATACATTTTCAAATAACTCTTTTGCACTTCTTTTTTGTGCTACGTAAACTGAATAGATCGAAAAAAATTGTATTTGAGGAGATAATAGTGTAAGTCGGGGCTGCTTGGACAGCGCTCGTAGAATGCAAACAAATTATTTCCCAATTTTGGTCTTTAAAGTTAGTTATGCAATAAACTACATACATACATAGAACATTATAAATATTGTTTGTATTTTCCTATCAAAATATGTCGAGTGCCCTAAACGAAATTTGGATTTTCAATGGAAGATTATGGTCCCCAAAGTCAGCTCTAATATAATTTTTAATCTTCAAATTTGTTTTTTCATAGTCACAAACAATCAAAAATATGGCCTTAATCCTCAAATTCATAAACTATTTAGCACTTTGAGAGAATTTCTTTCAAGTACCAGCAAACAAGACTTTAGATTTAGTTGTTGCTTGAAAACGTTTTCATGGGGTTTGAATATAAAAATTAGTAATGTATGTTATTCCGTCTTGAGACGAATCTATGCATTTGTGGGTTAATGAAAATTGTAACCCTTAATTAGACACTGTATCAGGATCCGAAAAACCATTCCAAAAATTTGAAAAATCTCTAGCGGCTCATTTGAACCAACTAATAGATCCATTGATAGTGCTCTGAAGATATTGAAAACTATTTCAAGAAGCTAAAAAATCTCTAGCGCCTTAATGAAACCACCTAAAATATACGCGTACTTTGATGATAATTCGAATGCTTTAAAGACCATTAAAACCATGAAACCTTTCTTCTCAACTTGTCACAATTTTTCTCTAAACATATTATTGGCATCTATTGAAAATTTCTTGCCAGATAATCCTAGATAATTTCCCATATATTTAAGCAATACCAACCACGGCATACAAAAACCTTTGAACACAATAACATTTAAATTTTTTCGAATACCATAAAAGCAAACTTGTTTACAATGGAAAACACAATTCAAACAGTGCAACATTGTTTCTACCCGATACCATGTCAAATCACTTTGTTTATGTATGTTTTATGTAAGTGCAATAAAAAATATTTGTTTTACGAGCAACAGTCTGCAAAAAAGGAATTTGTGTAAAGTACACATATGAAAAAATAGTAAAACTTTTAATGCAGCAGAAAAAACTGTGTACGCAAGTTGATAAATTATTTTAAAAAAATTGTGTAACGATGATTGTCAGCGTCAATGCAAATTTGTTGAGAAATGAGTTTAAAATTGCATGACAAGCACTCAAATTTCGCAAATGACTTTCAATCTGAAAAAACTAGCCAAAAAATTTAAGGTTTTTAATGTTTGTCACATATGAATGGACATGTGAAAATTTAATTTTGTTAATTATTTTGTTTTAGAAACCACTAAACTAATTTGAATGTTAGTGGAATAGTAACACAAACTAATAATTAATGTGTCCACAATCAGGTTATGTGATAAAAAACGCGATTGAAAAACATGTTTGTGGAAAATTTGCAGCCTAAAGTAAAAAAAATTGTAATTAATTAAAAAAATAATCTTTTGAGGCATGAAATTGAAATTGAAGAAATTTTAGAGGAAAGTTGCGATCTAAAGGAAAAACATAATAAACAAAAAGGCAAAAAAAAAAAATTTAAAACTAATGAATGCAATTTTTTTGCGGCCTAAAGTACAAAAATAAAAAAACATTTTAAACAAAAAAATTATTTTTTAATGTTTCAAAATTCATTTAAATTATAAAAATTTTAGTGGAAATTCGAGGTCTAAAAATTTGCGGCCTAAAGTAAAAATAGTAATAAAATAACAGTTTAATTAAAAAAATTATATTTTTTTGAGGTTTGAAATTGAAAAAAATTTTAAAAAATATTTTAAATAAAATTTTGTTTAAATGAATAAATGAAACATTTTTTGTGGAAAATTTGTGACCTAAGGAAAAAAAATCGAATAATTTTATTTATAAAAAATTCATTTTTGAAGTTTTCAAATTCATTTAAATCAAAGAAATTTTAATGGAAAGTTGCGATCTAAAGGACAACAATAATAAAAACAATTTCTGAATGAATGAATGAAACATATTTTGTGTAAAAACTAAAAAACAACAAATACATATATACATATATACAAACACATATACAATATAAAATGTTTTTAAATAAAGAAATGAAACATTTTTTGTGGAAACTTTGTAGCCTAAGGTAAAAAATTGAATAAATCGAATAATTTTAATTACAAAAAAAATAATTTTTGAGGTTTTAAAATAAAGAAATTTTAATGGTAAGTTGCGATCTAAACAAAAATACTAAAAGCAAACATTTAAGATATAAACCATTTTTAAACGAATGAATGAAACATTTTTTTGTGGAAAAACTAAAAAAAACAAATACAAATATGCAAATACAAATACAATACAAAATGTTTTTAAATAAAGAAATACAAAATTTTTTTGCAAATTTGTAAAAAAAATTAAACAAATCGAATAACTTGAATTTCAAGGAGTTAATTTTTGAGGATTTAAAATAAAGAAATTTTAAGGAAAGTTTCGATCTAAAGGACAAAAATATTAAAAGCAAACATTTTAAATAAAAACAATTTTTAAACAAATCAATGAAATATTTTTTGTGGAAAATTTAAGGTCTAAAGTAAACAAATCGAATGAAAAAATACTTTAATTATCACAAATTTGTTTTTGAAGTTTTGGAAATCATTAAAATGAAAAATAAATTTAGTGGAAAGTTGCGATTTAAAAGAAAAAAATAATAATAAAACACATTTTAAATAAAAAATTTTTTAAATTCATGAATAAAAAATTTTGTGTGGAAAACTTGTGGCCTAAAGTAAAAAAAATACCATTTTAATCCAAAAAATTAATTTTTGAGGTTTGAATTTGAAATTGTATTCGAAAGTTGGAAAGTTTAAAATTGAAATTGTATTCAAAAGTTGCAATCTAAAGCAAAAAAATAAATAACAAATTTTTATGGTGTAATTTTTAAAACTTATATGCAAAAAATTAAACAACTTAGTAAAAGCCTTTGATCTAAACTAACACAAAACTAAAATAAAAGTAATAACGTTTATGAGTTAAAAACCTTTAAAATTTACTGCCTTTCTTGTTTAAAGGTATGTTTGTATATTTTGTAATAATTTGCAGATTTGAATTTTAGTAAACACTGGCTTTATGGGCTTTCATGTTTTCAAAAATAAATTGCATGCATTACAACTCTTTTAGTTAAATTATAATTTAATTCTGGAAACTTAAAATCTTAAAATTTTGTCAAACTGATACATTTAATGCTCTCGTTACATTCATACAATAACAACTACCCTTGGGACATGTTGACTGCTGCTTTCCGTGCTACACAAATATTCCCAAGATTATGTCACAAAGATTTTCAGAACCACACACACACACACAAGCGCATAGTCCACACAAGCCATTGTCTTGCCACATTCACACTTCATGAGTGCCAGAAACTATTTCCGATTAAATCTCTACGCAACTTAAATAAGTTTAACCACAAAAGGGGCCAGCAAGCAAGCAGCCGCAACACAAATATGCAACAACAAGCAACAAACACGTTGGGCAAGCATAACATAGGCGGTATTCACGATGCGTGACAACTAACCAAATGCAGTGCTGTGCTATTTTTCTCATCTGATATCTGTGAATAGGTTTTGAGTGAACTTTAGTAAGTATCAGATAAAATATTTTAAAGTTGCGATACACAACTTAAAAACTGTATTAACGATCTGAATTTACGCTCTGTTACGCTGCTTTTCTGTCAAAGGCATTTCCCCACACATTGTAAATGCCACCATTGGGTTATGGGCAAAAAAGTTTTAGTTGTCTGGGCTCCAACTAGGCTTTCATCAAAGTAAGTAGCATTTTGCATACAACACGCACGAACAGACACAAGTTTTGGCTACCAAACACACACACATGCACACACACACACACACACAAACGCTGACTGTCATATTCTGCTTAGTTTCTTCAGTATAACTAAAAGTGCCTTTAAAGGACTATGGAATTCTCCAATGTATACAAACACACACATACAGTTGTAAAAGTAGCTTTTGCCTTTCCAAATATCTCTTCGTGTGTGTGTGTGTGTGTGCGTATTCATAACAAGGCGGCAAGTATGGCTTTCAAGTTGTTTTTTTTCCATATTCACAGCCGTGTAAGCAACACATTCATGCCTGCATGCACAACAACAACGGCTGTTATTCTCTTTCATTATGAGCTTCTATCCTTTCTTTCGCTCCTTGGCAGCAGTTTGCAGTTTGCCAAATTAACACTTCACAGCGTCCGATACTTGAATTGTTTGCAAATTTACAAATTTTCTGAGGCATAAAGAAGCCACTGTTGAACACTCCGTCAGCACAAAAACATCACAAGGATGTGTTAAGCATTTGTAATATAACTGGAAAACAACTTTCTCTCCTATGGCATTGGGGAATGTTTGAAAAGTTTGCTATGACATCTAAAGGACAATCACACACAAATTAAATCAGTAGCAAATTTAAGAAATTTGAGAGAAGTTTTGCATAACCTAATGGCTTGTTAGTTTTTCAAATAGTAATAATGCAATTGCGATATCATAACCCTCTTCTTCTTCTTCTTCTTCTTCTTCTTCTTCTACTTTCTGCAAAATGGTTATTATGTAAAAAAATATTACGTGTGCTGCAAACAAAATATCCATGCAAAGAGAGCAAATTTTTGGAATTTTTAATTTATTTAAATTATCCTGAAATACTGAAATTATACAATGAATATAATTATATATACCATTGCCACTGCCTTGGCCACTACTTCGTCTGAGAACTGAAAAACTCATGTGGGGTGGGGTGGTCATGTGGGGTGAAGAAATAAATATGGTTCGTCAAACGCTAAGATGCTAATTTTTGGAATATTTTGATAAAATTTAAGTGATTTTCTGACAAGATTCCCAGTGACAAAAATCTGTTTCGCATTGAACAAACCAGATAAGTCTCAGTGTAGTTCAGTCCCAATTGAATCCATACTTATTTTCTTTTCGATATCTTCACTTTGCTAAAAGTTATTATTTGCACCAACCGGCTGACAAACGGGCAAACTGTTTATAACGACCGAGCTGTGAGATAGATGGACAACCGAATGAACAAACAGATGGACAGACGGACGGCCAAGTAACGTTCGACTAAATGTCTGGTATCTGGTTTTTCGTAACTGATCTCTGTTGTCTGGTACTTCGTATCTCCTATCTGGGTCTGATGCCTGGCCTTTGGTGTCTCATGTCTGGAGTTACGTATCTGAAGTTTCATATCTGGTGTTCAGGGTCTCATATCTGGATTTTCGCATTTGGTGTTTAATGTCTCGTATCTGATTTTTCGTGCGGTGCCCAGTGTCTCGTATCTGATATATCGTACTTGGTCTCCAGTGTCTCATATCTTGAGTTTCGTATATGGTACTCAGTGTCTCGTAGTTGGAATTTCGTATCTGGTGTCCAGTCTCTGATATCTGGTTCCAAGTGTCTCGTATCTTGCGTTTCTCATATCTGGATTTTCGTGTCTGGTGTCCAGTGTCTCTTATCTGGAGATTTGTATCTTGTACCCAATATCTCGTATCTGTAGTTTCGTATTTGGAAACCAGTGTCTCGTATTTGGAGTTTCGTATCTGGTACCGAGTGTCTCGCACGAATATCTGGTGTTTCTCATATCTGGTGTTTCGAATCTGGTCTAAAGTTTCTCGTATATCATGTTTCATATCTGGTGTCTAGTCTCTGATATTTGGTTCCAAGTGTCTCGTATCTGGGGTTTCTCTTATCTGGAGTTTCGCATATGGTACCCAGTGTCTCGTATCTTGAGTTTCGTATCTAGTGTCCAGTCTCTGAATATCTGGTTCCAAGTGTCTCGTATCTGGCGTTTCTCATATCTGGAGTTTCGTGTCTGGTGTCCAGTGTCTCTTATCTGGAGATTTGTATCTTGTACCCAATATCTAGTATCTGGAGTTTCGTATTTGGAAACCAGTGTCTCGTATTTGGAGTTTCGTATCTGGTACCGAGTGTCTCGTACGAGTATCTGGTGTTACTCATATCTGGAGTTTCGAATCTGGTCTAAAAGGTCTCTTATATCATGTTTCGTATCTGGTGTCCAGTCTCTGATATCTGGTTCCAAGTGTCTCGTATCTGGGGTTTCTCTTATCTGGAGTTTCGCATATGGTACCCAGTGTCTCGTATCTTGAGTTTCGTGTCTCGTGTCCAGTGTATCGTATTTGGAGTTATCTGTTGTCCAATACCTGACGTCTAATTTCTGGCATCCAATATCTGACGTATCGGTTCTGGTATCCATAATCTGACGGCTTTAGTGTGATGTTCAATATATGTCGTCCATAATCTGTTGTCTAATACTTGATGTGAGATTTCTGGTGTCCAATATCTGATGTCTACAGTCTGTAGCCATTGTCTGACGAGAGATGTAAGGCACCCAATTTTTGACGTCTGAGTTCTAGTGTCCAATATCTGAAGTCTGATGTTGGCTTTCTAATACCTGACGAGAGATGTCTGATGTCGGTTTTCTAATATCTGACGTGGGATTTCTGGCGTCCAAGGTTTGTATACAATGTCTGACGTCAATTGTAAGGCGTCCAATATCTGACGTTTCATTTCTGGCATCCAGTATCTGAAATCTCAGTTCTGGTGTCCATAGTCTGATGCCTGAAATCCATTGTCTAACACCGGACGAGATATATCTGGTGTCCAATATCTATTCTATCTGATGTTTATAATCCAATATCCAACGTTTATATATATTTTCTGATGGTAAGTGTTCAACGGTTAACATTTTGTGTTGTCTGTTGTCCATTATCTGCGTCTAATCTGTGAAGTATGTACTAATGTGTCCAAAAAATAAGGTGACATTTGAATTTAAACTGCGCGCGTCGAAGGATTTGGAGAATTATTTTTTTTTTAGTCAACAAGGAATATTATTTGAACGTTATGCGTCGTTTGCGTAACGCTATCCGCCTAAAAAGGCCGGAATTGTGGAAAGACAATTCTTGGTTTTTACACCACGATAATGCACCATCCCATACTGCACTCGTAATTCGTGATCATTTCGCCAAAAACTCAACCCATATCGTTCCGCAACCACCGTATTCACCTGATCTGGCGCCGTGCGACTTCTGGCTGTTCAGCAAGCTCAAAAGACCGCTCCGGGGACGGTAAGAGACGCACTCGGAGGCCTATTAAGAGGCTCACTGTGATATCACAAATACATATCACCCGTTTTTGAAATACTTATGTATGGTTTTCAAAAACATTTTCATACGCAAACTCACCGTATCTGTATTTAAATTTATTCAGTGTATCTATTTTGAGATCAACTTCTTATGTCCAAGTGTAAACATTCACAATCAAACACACACACACACTTAGCACAATTAATCTATTTAAGGCATCGAGCATTTTCCACTTCAATTTCTCGGCGTTCTCTTCATTACGACAATCAGACAGATTATGCAATTAAGTCAATTAGCAAATCATAATTACTGAATTAATGAACAGCAGTAAATGACTGCAACTCATTTGCCGCTTCATGGAAACGAAGACAGTCAGCTGACATTGGTTGGCAGTGGCTAAGTGCACAAACCGACGAAGTCAAGGCTGGCTGCAGTACTCGAGCTATTCAATTATTGTTATGCGAATCAAAAATGCAATGCAATTTCCTAGTGGCTAACTGAATTAAGCGACAGCGCCTGCAGCAGGACGAAATGAGGAGATGGCCAAATGTGCTCAAGTATTGACATTTATGGAATGCAAACAACAAACAGGCAAATGGCCACAACGAATGCTTGTTGGGCTGTTCATCAGCTCGACAGTGTTTGCACGCGCTGCGCCACTTGTCATACGCAAATTCCATGTCCTGATCACTAAATAAGAAAAAAGCACAACATAACATAAGAACAGCAACAACAGCAAGTAACGGTAGCAGCGCCAACACGCGCGCTCAACTGCAATCGAAATTGCAATTGCAATTGGAATTGCCAGCGCCATCGCCATCGCCAGCGGCGAGTGGCAAACGGACAAATTGAATTTTTCACTTGGCAACTGACAAGTGCCAGCAAGTCAACTCTCACCGGCGATAGCATCTAACTGATGAACATGCCGCATCCCTTACACAGCATCCTCTTGCCGCCCTCTGCTGCAACTCGACTGCGCTGGAACTGGCTGCAGGCAGAACAAGCATGGGCGACCGCGACCACGAGGCACAGTGATTCTCGTTGGTGACCTTAAATGATAAAATTTGTTGTACATCACGAAAGTGGATACGCCGCAGATCGATAGATAATTTGTATTAAGTTAAAACAACATGAGCTTCAATTTGGGTTAATTTTTTTTATATAACAAAATGTTTTCCTTAGTTACTGAAACATTTTTTATACTGAAAATGTTTTACTTTCTTCGATTTATTCTTCTGTATGACCATAAAAGAAACATTTCACAATATATATATTTTTTTAATTTTATTGGGCCCTGTTTTAAGAGTATTTAAGTTAAGTTTTAAGAGTATTTTATTTATTTTGACCCATAAAAAATTCACCCATAAACAAAAAAAAAAATTTAATTAAAATTAAAAATAAAAATTTTAATTAAAAAAAATTTTATCTTGTTACTGAAAACTTTTTTATACTGAAAATTTTTGTTATTTTCTTGGATTTATTCTTCTGTATGGCCATAAAAACAACATTTCGGAATATTTTTTTTCATTTTATTGGGTCCTGTTTTAAGAGTATTTAGTTAAATTTTAAGAGTATTTTATTTAATTTTACCCATATGTTCACCCAATAACGAAAAAAAATATTTCATTAAAATCAAAAATAAATATTTTAAGAATTAAAAAAATGTTTTCCTGTTACTGAAAAATTTGTTATATTGCAAATTTTTTATTTTCTTCGATTTATTCTTCTGTATGACCATAAAAAAACATTTCGGAATATTTTTTTTTCATTTTATTGGGTCCTGTTTTAAGAGTATTTCATTTATTTTGACCCATAAAATATTCACCCATAAGTGAAAAAAAATATTTCATTAAAAATAAAAATTTTAAGAATTCCATGTGACACTTCCATTCAAGAAACATGTCCAGAACAGTTTCTTGAACTTCAGTTCAACCTTCACGTTTTATATTTTAAACTATTGCCTCGCATTTATAGGGGTATCTCCTGCGCATTGGCTCGTATTTAAAAAAAAAAGCCCAATTCAATGAAGAAAAAATTTCCTCGCCAAGACCAAATGGTTCCCAAAAGATCCCGACTGTATCTAGAGGGAACCCAGAGAAAAGGAAAGGATTCTGAAATAAAGTAAATCTCAATGGACCCAACAGGATCTCCGAGCGGTACATGCCGCGCAAACCTCTTCCATAACCATTTTAACACTAACAAGACCATTGCGGTCATTTTGGTGGTTTATAATTTTTAAATATCTGTATTTTCTTTAGTATTTCTATCAACTTTTGCATTGATGACTTTTATTTTTTTATCGGGTTTTCAGTTTTACAATTAGGGTTCTACAATTATAATTAGCCAGATCCGATGCGTACTGTTCGAGATATTAGCGGATATATTTAGTATGAAGTTCATGTAGGTATGAAAAACTTGCGGTCTTTCATGATGGTTCCAGACAGCAAAGTTATAGAATCTTTTTAGATAACTTTTCTTACAGCAAATTAATCTTAAAAACGCTGATCTCACTTATAACCATTTTTGATCATCGTGTTTATGAAAATGTGACACTGTGCATCACGGTGACATCGGCGCATCAGCCAACGTTGCCGCGGCAAAAGACGACACCAATTCGAGCGCAACTTCGACGTTTTCACACGACAACGAGCGCACAATTTTCCAGCAAATACGAGTAATTCCGTTATGCTGCTGCTGACTGGCGGCAGGTCAAAGTGAATTGGACGGCTGATGGAACGAGTGCGAGAAGATGCACCGAAGATGCCTGGGGACGGCCAAGTTGTGCATGCAAATTGAAAGCAAATTGAAATACGAAAAAAAAATTTTCAAATGCAAATCAATAACAACGCTCGACAAATGTCCAGTAAACTGGCCGACTAGTTGACTGGCTGACTAACTAACTGACTAACTGACTGAGTGGAATCGAACATCAGCTTTTCAGATAGTCGTATGTATGAATGTATGTAAGTCGATCTGGGTTAATGAAAGAGTCCATAAAATTTATACAGCAGCAACTTCCGCTGTGACCGTTGCTTTTTCCGCTTTTCATTAGGCACCAACAACACGCACACGCAGTGGGGGCAACATGACACTATCGAGTGTCAGTGCTGTCAGAATGCGTTTTCATGCATGTTGCATGCGGCAGCGTTTTAGCATTTTTTGCCACATTCCAATTCAATACATAAAAGGCACTTTGTTGGCATTTGATGTGTCAGTGTGTTGTTCATTTTTGACATATTGTTTTTCATGATTGTTCTTTGTTCGCAGTTTTTATTTATGCGTTCTCTATTTTCGTATTTCTCTTGTTTTTTGTTTTTCTTTTATATATTTTGTTTTATTTTATTTTGTTATTGCCATAGTTTTGTACAAAGTGTTCAAGTTTTCTGACTTTTCTTGAACACTTCAGTGCCAGAAAGTGCAAACACACACATTTGTTCTTACTTGTTTTGCCTCAATTTTTGCATTGTTGCACTTTAATTTTTCTTTGCCGCGTTGCGAAATAAATGTCAGATATGTGAAAAGTTGTACAATTTTATTGAGATGAAACGCTATGCAAATTTTCCATGCCAAATGGCGTCGCTCTGCCAAATGCGGTCAAAGAAAGTTTACAGCATGAAGTATGTGTGAAGGTTGTGTGTGTATGCGTGGAAATCTTCACATGTGTGTGTGTGTGTTTGGAAATATGCGCACAATATTTGCAGCAAATTTTTAGAAAACATACAAGAAGCTGCCAACGTGCTGTACGTCAGTTGGACTGAATATTAATTTTACACGCACTCAGTTCTAATAGATTCGTAATAACATTTTGTATTTGAAAAACTAACGTTTCAAAATATATATTAGTTTTAATTTTATTCGGCCCTGTTTTAATAGGTATTTAAGTTACGTTTTAAGGGTATTTTATTTATTTTGACCCATAAAAAATTCACCCATAAACGAAAAAAAATGTATTTCATTATATTAAAATTAAAAATAAAAATTTTAAGAATAAAAAAAAATTTTTTTTTGTTACTGAAAAATTTTTTATACTGAAAATTTTTGTTATTTTCTTCGATTTATTCTTCTATATGACCACAAAAACAACATTTCAAAATATTTTCTTTTTATTTTATTGAGCCCTATTTTAAGAGTATTTAAGTTAAGTTTTACGAGTATTTATATAAAAACTATTAAATACACATTAAAATTATTTGAATTTAAATAAAAGCAACAAACCTTTGAGGTACGCAAAGAAAGTACAATGTCGTTTGTGAGTCAGACTCAGTTAAACCAAAGGTTCAGGTTAAGTTAGGTTAGGTTATGTTAGTAAGCAACTTAATGTTCCTTCACGAACAGTATAACTCGGTGATCGAGGAAGGTAAATTGCAGTAACTGCTGATTGTTTAGTTCATCATGAAGTATTTAAGTCACTCTAAGTTTCAGATAAATCTCCCCAATTCAACCCGTGACACATTAGCCAACATTATAAAAAAAATTCAATTAAATAAAATTAAAAATTTTATGAATAAAAAGTGGTTATATATGTTTAGGAGAGCAGAGGAGGAATGGAGGAAAGTGATGGAGGAAAGTAGATTGCAGTAAATCATGATTGTTTAGTTCATCATGAAGTATTTAAGTCACTCTAAGTTTCAGATAAATCTCCTCAAGTCAACCGATGACACATTAGCCAACATTATTAAAAATTGTATAAATAAAAAATGGTAATAAAATGTTTAGGAGAGCAGGGCAGGACAGCTCGGTGATGGAGGAAGGAAATTGCAATAAATCCTGATGGTTATATTCTGCATGAAGTACTTAAGTTACCCTAAGTTTCAGATAAATCAATTCAATCAATCAACTTCACCGGTGACACATTAGGCAACATTGTTAAAAGTTCTATAACTAAAAATGTGGTCATGTTTGTTTAGGAGAGTTGGGCAGTCCCAAAGGAATTGCTTCATAGATGCTATTTTCTCTCCATCCACGTAGTTCCAGCACTAATCCGAATTAAGGAAGCCAATCTTATGAGCTACAGTTCCAAGAGCACTGCGTGTTCCCATAGAATGCTCGCATATTGATTTTTTCTTCAGTTGTAGAAAAAGAATTGGTAAAAGACAAGCCTACATAGACCATAATACGAGTACTTATACAAGTGACTCCTCCTTTATTTTATTTATATAGACCAGGTTGGGTTTGACTTTCGAGGCCGGTTATGGACCGAGTAAAAGTACTAGTTCGACGACTTTGAAGCCTAGTCAGCTTTTCTCTAACTAATTTTGAGATCAACTTCCAAGATGATAGTTGATCCAAAGTCTCTCGACCACCTCGAATAAGACAGTTCATTAACCCTTTCGACCCCAAAGTTGCCTGAGAGCAACTTCACCTATTTGTCATCTTATAGCAAAAACTACGATTGATTTATGGGTTTAATTTAAGTAGGGACCAACAAATTAATATTTTTTGAAGTGAATTTAAAGCAAATTACAACAATTTTACTGTTATCCCCAAAATAATTTCCAATAATTTGCAGCGATATCAGGGAAAGTTTGTGTTCTGAAGTCTACGAATTGGGTGCTTTTGATCAAAACCCTGTTTCTTGAACAATGGTTAAATAAAATCAAAAAGTGATAATTTTGTATTTTTCCATAAATATAAAATAATTTTTCTGTAAGCTAAAATTGTTCAAAAGTAAACTAGCTCTAGAACTTTAACAAAGAGGCGTGGCGACTTCAAATGTCGTGGGCAAACTCTTAGGAAAGTGTTTCATGATTTAAATACCAAAAAGTAATGTCGAGATAAAGGGTAAAATTCGGGGTCGAAAGGGTTAAGCAGTCCCGTTAAGTAGTTCATTATACTCAAGGTTCAAAACGAAGAGGGATATTATGACATAATGAAAGGCTTGGAAAACAGATGAACTCAAATTTGTAACCTTTGAAGTACAAACCTATTTTTCCAACCATCGGGAATCGCCTATAATTCTACAACTATTGAACTCAACTTTTGACTCAAAAATAAGTATGGGATATACTTCATATACTTTTAAAAAAATTTATATACAGTCAAACCTGGATAAGCGAGAGTTCAAGGGAGCACAATCTCATTCTCGCTTATAGAGGTTTCTCACTAACCCGAGTTTCTCACTAAAGCAGGTACATGGGTAGCGTTTCTCTCTTATAGAGGTACGCAGCAATAACAAGTCACAGCAAGTACAAATGTAGTAAATATGTAATATGATAAAATTATGTGCATGATATGCATTCACGCATTCACTATTTTAAGTTTATCACTTAATGACAGTACTTTCATTTTCCGTTTTGACATGATGCAGAACACAACTTTCCTTCGCAATTGATAACTATAAACTGAGTAAGTCCGACAAACAGGACGGTACACAGGCACACGTGTCCATTTGAAAAGAATGCGGTAAAATAACAACATTATTTAGTTTCACGAAATAGAATAGATACAAAATTGACGAGAATACAAAAACAATGGTAGGAAGTTCCACGAAAGTTAAGAATGAGTCATAAAATAGCACACGTTAAATTTGTAAATAAAGCTCGACTGTCGCTTATAGAGGTATAGATAAGTAGCAGTCTCACTAACGGAGGTCTATGAGGGAAAAACGACTCTCTCTTACAGAGGTTTCTGTTTCTCGCTAATAGAGGTTTTGGGAGCTTAAAATGACGGGTCCTGGCTATTACTCTCACTTATAGAGTTTTCTCACTTATCCAGTTCTCACTTATCCAGGTTTGACTGTATATCATAAATGCCCTCGAAGTTTTAAACATACTTGCAAAAATTCGCAGGAAAAACAGGTTTTAAAACAGGTTTTGTCGTTTAGAGAAGGAAAATGGCTCTACATGACCCAGTGTTTTATATTTCGTTGTAAAGGGAATTCTACGGGCTACAATTTAGTAATGAACTTATTGTACCTTAATACTGAACTTTTACGAGAAAAAAATTCATTTTGAAAAATTTTATATAAAAAAAAATATTTTTTGCTTATAACTTCTTATTAGTACATATCATGTATCTAATATTGCATACCAATAGAAAGGTATGGAAATTACCTTTTGTTTGATATCAATATCATGTAAATTGATTGAGAATTTATTGAGTTATTTTGATAAAAACTTTGAACTTTGACCCCGAGACACGCCTGTTGTGGGCATTTCCCAGGCAAAATTTTTAGTTCGTTAGATTCAGGAGTCAAACTGCTATATAATAGCATACATATTTATTTTTTCACGAGGATTCGCTATACTGCATTTCTGCCGAATTTACTTTTGTGCAAACTTTCTCTCACTCTTCCATGAATTTACTTGGTCCTTTTCCGTAACATCAGATCCTACATAATCATACAATTTCTAACTAATAGCACCAGATCGCAAGCAGAGATTCAATACACTAAGCTTTCTATCTCCTTCTCGCAAATGCAATCCTCAGTGTTGTCCAAAGTAGACTTAGATACACTTTCCTCTAATAAATCTGTCCACCACACGGAAATTCTTTCTCCCATACTTTAGAAGGGAATTTTGTTACCTTTCGCTCAATAAGAAAAAATTACTCAAACGAAAACTAAATATGTATTTATGTATGTAGGAGACAGTGAGTTGCACTCAAGCAACAAATTGAGAAATCACGTGTCCTTCGTTACAATGCGACACTGTGACACAGTCTAAGCACTGAAATCAACAACAACAATTGGCTGAAAATGGATTAAATGAAGCTGAAACGGACAGCACTGCTGGGCATCCAGCGGTGGTCTCCAGCCAATGTCGAGACACGTGCAGACCGACATACAGCCACCGCAGACACTCGTCAATAAATGAATTACTATCAATGCTGGCATTGTTGTTGTGTCACGTTCTGGCACGAGTTTGAATTTAACGGAGAGCCTTTTTGTTATCACTCCCACTGGATTGAAAAAATGATGGATGACAAAGTGAAATAAATACTCAAATATGTATCATTCACATGAAGATTGAAGGTGCGAATGAATTAAGTGAGTTAAGAAGTAAGAAACTTGAGGTTGTTTTGAATTAAAGTATAAGCAAATATTTGTTAGAAAGAGGATTTATTGGCGTTCTATGCTTTGAGATAAAATTCTAATACTACTTTACTACTTCCCTTAAAGCTTAGTTGAATAGAAAATTTAACGCTGACCGTTCCATATCTCCACTACGATGTCAGTTCAATCACAAACACACACACACAATTGCATTTCCTACTTAAACAAACCACTTCCGCTTGCAACAAAATATTTGGAACGCTCGTTAATACGTTCAAGTGTTCCAATTGTATGCTACGATCTTAGCGTTCCAACGCCCACTACACCGCACCAGTGTGCGCCCTATGTCATTACGTCACGCATAATGACATTTTCTGGTATATATATATATATATATTTATGTGCTTGTGCCTGTGTGCGTTTGAGAGTAATGTTATTGCTTTGTTACGCTGGTAATTATCATTTATCAACACTCCACTTAATTACGCTAATCATTATCGTTATTGTTGTTAATGTTATTATATTTTTTTTTTGGCCATTGAAGTGGGTTGGTGTGTGTCTCCACGACGACACTTGAGTGGAAAAAGAAAATTTTGGTCATAAAAATAATTGACACTACACAAGTGTGAAATAATTAATGTCGATTTGTATTAAATGAGCAATGAAAATGCGCTTAAATTTCATACCAAATTATATATTGCAATCTGTGTGTCCGATGCTTAAATTTGACGTTTAGTTGTTAATGCTAAAAACAGCTAAAGAAAGCAACGATCTTTAGTGTGTATAACTAATGCTAGCCTAAAAGTATGCTAAGCAATTATAATTATTATTGACGGGGATAGTGGAGTGGGACCTAGAAGATCTATTGTGCCCCTAAGCAATATACATGTTTCGCTAATTCCAGTGGCCAAGTTCCGGTATCTAATTAGCGCTTGAGGGCCGTTTTTTTACAATAATTCCCGTTAGTTGCTATAGGTTATGCTTGAGTGTTGTCTCCTGGACATTTTATCTCTATCTCCAGTGCAAGAGATTGATGAAGGCGAGGAGCGATGCCCTTCGGTATCTCTTTAAAAATGTTGATGTATTGGTTTGATAAGTGCAAAGCAGAGACGCCTGAAGAAAGCAGGGGTTCTTGAGTTATGAACTGCAGCAGTCCATAAGTAAGTAAAATAAATGGTTTGACTAGTACCTTCAACCCCCTTTTTAATAATGCCGCAAAGGAAGTGATGGATGATTTCCTTGTCATTCACAATAGACAGAAAGTATGTACATCAAGGTCTAACGAACGAATGTGTTGAATTAAATAGAACATGGGATATCTGGTTGTAAGTTATATTCGATTATTTAAGTAACGATGTGGTTATAGTGGCTGAAATGGGAAATGTTAACTATCTGGAGTGCACAGTTAGGCAGTCGGGAGAGACATTTAGACTAAAAAATATTGGCAAGCCAGACGAAGGAGGTTTTTAAAAATATTCCGAACTATTACGAAAGTTGCACTAACATTAAAAATACTATACATAACATATATGGAGAAGTAGAAATAAAAACCTATTGTTGACCTACACCCCACCTCAATAGTTTATTCTTCTACTTTGTTATAAAAAGCTGAACTAAAAAATTCGAGGTAAAAATTGTTAAAAATATGAGATCAAGTACAGTCGTGTCTGGGTATAGTGAACACCCTATATAGTGAACACCCAAATTTTGACATGGAGCCTCTAAATCATTAACAAATTTTTGAAAGCAATTTCAAGCAAAAAGCAAAAAGTATATTATAAGTAAAAAAAAAAGTATAAGTATATTTTGAACAAAAATGTTAACATTGATATAGTGAACAACCTAATAATTATAATAATAATAAAATAATTAGTTCACTATATCCAGACACGACTGTATATTTATTAGTTTGCTGAGCCTTACTATTGAGTCTCATTGCTCAGTCTCACTCTTGAGTCTCTTTGTTGAGTCTCCGTCTTGAGTTGCATTGTTGTGTATCATTGTTGTATCTCATTGTTGAGTTACCTTGTTGAATCTCATTGCTGATTTTCTCAGTTGAGTTGTTGAAAATATAAGATCAAGTATATGGACCAGTTTGTTGAGTCTCATTGCTGAGTCTCACTCTTGACTCTCCTTGTTGAGTCACTTTCTTGAGTTGCATTCTTTGTCTCATTCTTGAGTCTTATTCTTGACTTTAATTAATGAGTCTCCTTGTTGAGCCGCATTGTTGTATCTTAGTGTTGAATCTCATTGTTGACTTTAATTAATGAGTCTCCTTGTTGAGCCGCATTTTTGTGTCTCATTGCTGAGTTTAATTGTTGAGTCTCATTGTTGAGTCTTAGTTCTGAGACTCATTGTTGAATTTCATTGTTTGTTCTCACTGTTGAGTCTCATTGCTCACAGTTGAGTTTTTGAAAATATGAGATCAAGTATATAGACCAGTTTTAAAGTCACATTATTGAATCTCACTGTTGAGTCTCACTATTGACTCTCACTGTTCAGCCTTATTGTTGAGTCTCATTATTGAGTCTCATTGTTGAGTCTCATTGTTGAGTCTCAAAGTTGAGTTTCATTATTGAGTATCATTGTTGAGTCTCACAGTTGAGTCTCCTTGTTAAGTCGCATTTTTTGGTCTCACTGTCAAGTTGCATTGTTGAATCTTACTGTTGAGTCTCTTGGTTGAGTGAGCCACATTGTTTGGTCTCAATGATGGTTGTTGTTTGGTTGAGTTGTTGTTACCATACTGTGACAGTGATTATTGAAGGATATTTGCAACCGGTCCACGTGTTTCCCCCAATTTTTTTTAATATTGTTGTAAGCACTGTAAATTAATTGAACTGATACTGAATAAATCAACAGACAAAAATTAGAGTGTAGTGTACCCTGTGTAGTTACCCGCCAACGTTGCCAAACTTAACTGAAAAAGAAGTAAAAGTAAGAAGAAGTAAATGTCCCATTTTGATTATGTATTTTTCCTGAAAATTAGTTCTTTTAAGGGGTTATATACGTTTTCATGAATCAAAAAATCGAAAAAAATTTATGATTTATTTCGAACAAACATACTTTCAAGAGTTTATGTTCAAAATTTCAATTCAATCCGAGCAGTAGATCGTAAGTAGCAACTCGATTTGTAGCGCGCTATCTGCCTTGCGATAGGCATCTCGCAAAACTTTAAACGTGATTTTCTCCAAATGATGTTTTTTGAAAAATGCCTTTGCGGTGAATACGATATCTCAAAAACTACTTGACCAATTCATCTAATTTTTTTTATTCTTTTCCTAGTTACAATACGGAGTACTTGAACGATAATTTTTTCATTTGCAGTATTTGGCTTAACTAATAATTTTTTTTAAATACATTTTCGAGACTCAAAAAATCGCCTTTTTTTTGCATTATGGTTTCCGTAGTAAAAAAAGGTTTTTTTTTCGAAATTTTTCGGTCAAGTACTCGGCGCTGTAGTAAACAACTGTAAATTTTTTGTCTTTTTGAATACAGTTGAGTTGTTGGCATTCAAACGTGGTCACCGCCAGACTCTGCAGAAAACGCGCATCAGGACAAGAGCTAAAACTTTTACAATTTTCAATATTTTTTCATTTTCGACCACTCTTTTTTTCGTAAGAATATGTACTATGTATACCTGTTATGCGAGTTTCTAATAAATTATTTCAAATAGCCCAAAAAAAATCACAACCCCTTAACTGAAACTTTGCATAACTGAAAAATTCGGTTAAGTGACAGAATATTTTCATCATTTAAAAATGCTGTCCTGCTCTTATTACATCTCTGATAAGTGGGTCAGATGGTTTCATTAGACAATTTCGGAATAAGAATGATTTTTTTTCACTCATCCGAAGTACGCTTAATTGAATGGAATTTCACTTAACTGTACTTCACTTAACTGAAAACACTTGTTAACTGAAACTAAAAGGCAAAAAAAAACGAGTTCAGTGGACTCGACTATACCAAACCCTATACAGCAATTAGTGTACCTGACAATCAATAATCGAATACTTGTAAATGGCAGTTTTTTTTGCATACTTTTCAGCTGATATGCTTTGGTATGAGTCAATCACTGCACTCTGATAACACCGTGCGACAGCATTTTTCACACCGGAAAAAATGCATATGTGCGTGAAACTAGAGACCAAATATAGTAAAACTGCGTACTCAGTTTTTCATTTCTACATCCTTTGTCCTTTTAAAAGGACTTCAAAATTTTGAAGGAGATAAAAAATAAAAAAATATAAAAAATACTTAACCTCGTTAGAATGTGGCGATATGTATATCAAATGAAAGAAGAAATGCTCAAGAATTTAAATAAAATTAATTTTTTATCTATTTGTAAAAACCGGATACGAAAAAGGTTCTTTGAAAATTTTAATCCTTTATATCCTTGAAAATTTATACAGAATTTTCTTGAAAAATAAGTATGTTAAGACCCAAAATTTTTTTATTACTTTACTCTAACTTTATTACTCTAATTTTATTTAAATTCTTGACTCTTTTCTCTTTTATTTGATATACATATCGCCATATTCTAACGAGGTTAGGTATTTTTTATATTTATTTTATTTTGTATCCCCTTCAAAATTTTGAAGTCCTTTTAAAAGGACAAAGGATGTAGAAATGAAAAACTGAGTACGCAGTACTACTATATTCGGTCTCTAGTTTCACGCACATATGGATTTTTCCCGGTGTGAAAAATTTTTTTAATTTTTGTCGCACGGTGTAATATTTTGTTTGTAAACGCGGCACTATCGAATTAGCCAATTTTCTGCATACTCAACAAAGTGCTTAAATATCAACGAAATTCCCTCACATAGCACAACAAATATTATTTCACATAATGAAATATTTAGCGGCACAAACTTTACCAGTTTTATCGATGAAAATATTTGTTCATTTGCAAATGCACCGCATACCGATTGCAAGCATGCAATAAACACTGGTAAACAAGGCAGCGCTGGAAATGCTGCCATAAATTGCACACATTACGCACACTCAGCGCAACCAACAAACAAACAAACCAACAGAGAAGCCCACCTTATCGACGAATAAGGTTTTCAACAGCACCTCAACGCGCTCTCCGCACCTCGCCACATCATCATGCAATGTCAAGCGGCACCGCATAAATTTATTAAAATTCAATTTGCAGCATAACAACGAGGATAATAAGTTATTTAGCTCCCGAATTCGATTAAATGTATGTAACGTGCACCGGTGCGGTGCGGCCGTGTGCCAGCACGAAAAAAATAATTCGCCCATTTGCGGCGAGTTCGGAACGCGTGCACGTAGAGGTGAAGCCTAAAACTATGCACCGACAAACCGAGCACAACTTCCGCAACTACCGCACGGACGTACACATTCCATATCTTTTGGCTGTACTCGATTATTTAAATTTTATGCTTATTGCATATAAATTATTTATGAACGCATAAAATAGCATGAAAAGCACACAGCTGCACAAATACGTTGGCAACCATGGACGGGTTGAGAGGGCGGATGGCAGTGCGGCATGATGTCCCTTCGGTGCTGCGGTGCAGGGGAAGTTGATTAGAGCTGAGCGAATCAGTTGGAGTGCACGTTTACCGGCTGAATGTTGGCGTATGTTGGCATTTGTGTGAGTGTGAGTGCGGCAGGTTGTTTGTGTGTGGGGGGCTGTGTGACTGTCAGGCCCTGTAACCTTCATAAATATTTCATTTTATGAAAACGCAGCTATTCGCATATTTAGCTCATGTGTGAAATAGCTTCCTGTTGCCTACAATAAATGTGTTTGTGTTTGTGTATGTATGTGTGTGTGTGCAGTACCTGATAATGCAAACGCGCAGTGCTAATCGCAGTTAAGCTGAGGCAATTATTATTTATTGCACTTTTTGTTGGCGCTATGTAAGCTTTAAAGATTAGTTGGTCAATAGTAATGTTCAAATATTACAAATACATGTTTATTAAAATGTTTTTAAACGCACAAGTATTAAGAATGTTTGGCCAATGCACAAAGGAAACTGTTTACAAAGACTGTAACACTTTATTGCTGCTCTTCTTCTCTCTAAATATGTGAATATTTATTTATATAATTTTTTATTACATTCAACCTTACAAGAACGCAGTTAGCTGACACCAAAACTAATTAAAAGTCGCATGAAATTGTCGCGTGCTTAATTTACATTTTAATTACCTCTCAACACACTTTCGAAAAACAACAACAAAAAATTACAACACTCGCTCGATATCGCTACCGCTGCCACGGTGGCTTTCGTTCAGATCGGCAGCCACATAGCGTTTAAAGTTTCCTGTTGACTTCCTGTCAGCGAGCATTTCCATTGATTTTGAATTTGTTAACACCTCAATTGCGTATTAAATGGTTGTGTCACTTCCGCTCGACGCTGTGTTTTGAAGTATTGAAGCGCTGTCAACATTTATCACTCGGCTGTCGTTTGCAAATCCATCACGTTCTTGACGCTGTGCCGCAAATAAGCGCCAAGACTTACGCAACAATTTACACCAGTCTACCCACATTTGAATTCATGCATACTCTCAAATACACATACATACATACAAACGTATGCGTACGCAGAAGCATATTTCTGCACGCATGGATATTTGCGCTTTGGCCCATATCGGTTCTTTTGACATTTTAACTGTCAAATGATGAATCCGCTTACATGCCACTTGTGCACTCTCACAACACTCAAACACACACATACTTACATACGCAATCATACGCATCCACATTAGATAATGACAGCGACAATAAATGGTATCAATCAAGACAGCAAATCCGCTTTAACTGTCAGAAACAGTTTGCACGAGTGTGTTTATGTGTATGTGTGCGAGCAGGATTTGCCAGGATTGTTGTGCTTTTGTTGGCAGTGAGAAAGAAATACGAATTTTTTCATAATACTTATTGTATGATTTTCTTTAATTTTACAATTAATTCAAACAAAATTTAATGTAGCTTAAGTGCGCAGTAAAATTTTGTTATTATTTTAAACTATTTAAGATAGATAGATAGGTAGATAGATAGATATATAGATAGATAGATAGATAGATAGATAGATAGATAGATAGATAGATAGATAGATAGATAGATAGATAGATAGATAGATAGATAGATAGATAGATAGATAGATAGATAGATAGATAGATAGATAGATAGATAGATAGATAGATAGATAGATAGATAGATAGATAGATAGATAGATAGATAGATAGATAGATAGATAGATAGATAGATAGATAGATAGATAGATAGATAGATAGATAGATAGATAGATAGATAGATAGATAGATAGATAGATAGATAGATAGATAGATAGATAGATAGATAGATAGATAGATAGATAGATAGATAGATAGATAGATAGATAGATAGATAGATAGATAGATAGATAGATAGATAGATAGATAGATAGATAGATAGATAGATAGATAGATAGATAGATAGATAGATAGATAGATAGATAGATAGATAGATAGATAGATAGATAGATAGATAGATAGATAGATAGATAGATAGATAGATAGATAGATAGATAGATAGATAGATAGATAGATAGATAGATAGATAGATAGATAGATAGATAGATAGATAGATAGATAGATAGATAGATAGATAGATAGATAGATAGATAGATAGATAGATAGATAGATAGATAGATAGATAGATAGATAGATAGATAGATAGATAGATAGATAGATAGATAGATAGATAGATAGATAGATAGATAGATAGATAGATAGATAGATAGATAGATAGATAGATAGATAGATAGATAGATAGATAGATAGATAGATAGATAGATAGATAGATAGATAGATAGATAGATAGATAGATAGATAGATAGATAGATAGATAGATAGATAGATAGATAGATAGATAGATAGATAGATAGATAGATAGATAGATAGATAGATAGATAGATAGATAGATAGATAGATAGATAGATAGATAGATAGATAGATAGATAGATAGATAGATAGATAGATAGATAGATAGATAGATAGATAGATAGATAGATAGATAGATAGATAGATAGATAGATAGATAGATAGATAGATAGATAGATAGATAGATAGATAGATAGATAGATAGATAGATAGATAGATAGATAGATAGATAGATAGATAGATAGATAGATAGATAGATAGATAGATAGATAGATAGATAGATAGATAGATAGATAGATAGATAGATAGATAGATAGATAGATAGATAGATAGATAGATAGATAGATAGATAGATAGATAGATAGATAGATAGATAGATAGATAGATAGATAGATAGATAGATAGATAGATAGATAGATAGATAGATAGATAGATAGATAGATAGATAGATAGATAGATAGATAGATAGATAGATAGATAGATAGATAGATAGATAGATAGATAGATAGATAGATAGATAGATAGATAGATAGATAGATAGATAGATAGATAGATAGATAGATAGATAGATAGATAGATAGATAGATAGATAGATAGATAGATAGATAGATAGATAGATAGATAGATAGATAGATAGATAGATAGATAGATAGATAGATAGATAGATAGATAGATAGATAGATAGATAGATAGATAGATAGATAGATAGATAGATAGATAGATAGATAGATAGATAGATAGATAGATAGATAGATAGATAGATAGATAGATAGATAGATAGATAGATAGATAGATAGATAGATAGATAGATAGATAGATAGATAGATAGATAGATAGATAGATAGATAGATAGATAGATAGATAGATAGATAGATAGATAGATAGATAGATAGATAGATAGATAGATAGATAGATAGATAGATAGATAGATAGATAGATAGATAGATAGATAGATAGATAGATAGATAGATAGATAGATAGATAGATAGATAGATAGATAGATAGATAGATAGATAGATAGATAGATAGATAGATAGATAGATAGATAGATAGATAGATAGATAGATAGATAGATAGATAGATAGATAGATAGATAGATAGATAGATAGATAGATAGATAGATAGATAGATAGATAGATAGATAGATAGATAGATAGATAGATAGAACACACAAATGCTCCAAAGCGTCAACGACTTTTGAAACTTTAATTAAACTTTAGATGTAAACTTTCGGATGGAATATTAAGTGCTAGCGGCAGTAATTGTGTGAGTCGAACCATTCGGCAACCCGCCAGTGCGGCTAAAAACAATTTAAAACTTTTAAGTAATTCCAAGTATTTTACACATTAAATTATAAAATTTAAGATTTCATCAAAAGCCAAAGAAAATTAGAAATTAGAAATGCAAACTTCATAATTACATTAAATTAAAAAATTATTCATTATAATCCAAGTCATCACTTCCTCAACAGTCCCAGCTGAATACTGAGCTCACATTTTTAAATAATAAAAATATGCCCAAAAAGTTTGAAACTCCTAAAGCAGCATTAAAATTGCGGCTCCGTATCGCAGCCTGTACCTTCCTCCCTGAGCCCCCTCCCCCCATCGAAGTTTGTGCAAATCGTGGCATCCACTGCGTTCTGCACCTGCCGAATTTTTTCAATTATGCAAATTTTCTCTCACATTTCCACCTAATTACAGGAGCCACTTAGTGGTTGGCAGCACTGACCGAAAAAAAATACAACCACCAGCAAGCCGACTGCAAACATGTTGAGCGCACTTTGCAAGGCAGCATTTTAGGCGTCGCAACGTCAATCAATACAACGCGCACTAACAAATTTATAATGAACTAAACCAGCAATTAGTGTTGAAATTTAAACGAAAATTCATGTTCGAGATTGGGTTGTTAAGTTGTTGAAATTTTTTTGAGTAACGTTTGTAGTAGTGAAACTTGTAGTTTGATGAGAAGGAACATCAGCGAATTAATTAAAATAAAATTATTTAAGAATTTTTATTTTTTTTAACGAAATATGATAAAGTATTTCAAAATATTTAAACTCTGAAAATTTTTAAACATTGGCACTTAAAAGAAGCTTAAATTATGCCTATTTTTTATGAAAATATGAGTAGCTTCAAAGAAAATTGTTGGAGATTTTGTGCTCAAAACGCCAATAAACTTGTAATTTTCTTTTATTTCTCTACTATAATAGTTATAATAATGATTGTTAGACCCATCTTGTTAGAAAATGACACCGTATTGCACAGACTGACTCCGAAACTATTTTCAAATCTTTAGTCAAATCTTTCTCTTCTAAACATACAATCAAAACAGAGCATAAATAGTAAAAGAGAATTGTCAAATGTGAGCACATCTCCAACTGAACATTTTGCTCTTTCACGCTAACCTACAAACTCCACCAGGGTCGTAGCCAGAACTTAGTTATAGGGGGGGTTAAGCAAATTTGTTTCTGCCAATTTATTATTACGTGCTTTTGAAATTAAACTTCACTTTTCAAACAATGCATCGGAAATTTACATTTGAAATCAAAATTTCATAAAATTTAGTCCACTGAAAGCGAAGTCATTGCGTCTGAAGTGAAAGTATGTTTGTGTCATCGGTACAAAAATGAGAATCGAACTAAGAGTCAATATTAACTTTTGTTTTAAAATTGTTACAACTTTAACCGAAACATTTCAATTGATGAACCAAGTTTAAACCAATCCGCGATCAACGCAGATTCCATCAAAACTGGACGGTAATCCAACAAAGATCAGCCAAAATCTTCTTTGAAATTCTTGAAATTTATAGCATTTTAACTGAACATTTGGCTATTGAAAGACGTCATCTCATCGATCCACACTTGTGACTGATTTTTTGACTAAAAGTCGATTTTTAACCATCAACCACTTCCCTGGTTGATGGTTAAAGTTCTCCTTATACGGCACCGTGCGACATTCACTTTAAAAAAAAAAATAATTTACCGATGAAAAAAGGCATTGAGAACGTAGAAACCAACGCAATGGCTTGTACCGACATCTTGAAGGACATCTCGGCCGACTATATAAAACACTCATTAAACATGCTTGTAGATTATGTAAATCACTGTATTTAGTGTGAAAGGAACTATTTGAAAAAAAAAAGATTTTGGCCAACAAAATTTATTGTTATTATGTTTTTAGTGTTCATAGTGATTGAAAATGTTGAATAATTATAGGTTATAGGCAGCGGGGTTCTGACTCCCTTAACCCCCTTGGCTACGCCCCTAAACTCGACCACAAAAAATGCAAACATTCCGCGCGGAAACGTAGCCACTGCAGCGACCACCAGCCACGCGCGCTTCAGCCCACACACGGCACACAAAAAACCGAAAAAATTTCGCGCGTCACTTTTGCCACAGCGATCGCGCACAGATACGCGGCCAGCAGCGAGGCACTATGACAGTCGCGGCGACGGCATCGCCGTGCTCAGTTGTGTTTTTGTTTTCGGCCGCGAACGAGTTAAGCTAAGCGCACGCTCGCGTGCTTACAATTCGCTTAAAAGCGTCGCGACGTCAATGTTTTGCGCGCGCCAAGTTCAACGCCACAGCTTTAACCACGAACAACAACAATTTTTCATTTCAATTTTCACTCTTGTTGTGGTCATTCGATGCTGTTGAGCCGCGTAGTGCGCGCCGCGCTTGCATCCGCTTATGGCAGTCATTCGCTCATGCGCTTTCCGCGCAACGCCGCCGTGCTGGCACTCTTGGCCGCACTCGGCGTCATCTGCACAAATGGCAAGCAACCCATTGAAGTCTATTTAGAAAATTCAACACTCGACATATTTAACTTATTTACTCTTCCGCTTTCGTACGCATGCAGTTCGACACGCACAGGCTGCGCCCGCCGCACAGACATTGCGTGACACTTGCGGTCACACGCTGCTGCCGCCGGCCAGCTACTTCAAGCGACACTTTGACTACAGCTTTCTGAAGAAGTTCTTTGCGCATTGGGTGCCCTTCACGCGCACGCCGCGCGTCAAAATGCAATTCTTTCTGTACAAGCGCGACTTTGCAGAGTGCGGCCGCGAGATCATAACCGACGATGATGGCAGCCTGGACATGTCCGGTTTCGATGTGCAGCATCCAACGCGGTAAGTGTAGATAATTGAAAATGAAAATGAAACATTTTTATTATCAATTATTATTTGTTTACATACACATGAAACGTGACTCAATGCATTAGTCCGAGTTTAAAAATTTAATTTGCCCAACGCTACATTTCGTAGACTAAAAGCCACAAACGTTTAATTAATTGTGCCAACTGCGAGTACTTTTATTTAGTACACATTTGTTTACTTGCGTAAACAAACAGAAGCAAAATAAAAGAAGAAAAAAAACAAAGTAAACAAAACAAATTAAAACAATTACAGCTCTGACAGTGTGTGTAAAAAAGAGCGAAAGGGCAAATAATTATATTTCAATAATATTGAAAGAAACAGGTGTATTAGACAAATATTGAAGCTTGCTAATTAATTCAAGCATGTCTGGTGATATTTTCGTTCGTTTTCACTGCATTTGATCTCACAATTTTTTAATTACGTTCCTAACATTTGAGGTTAATCACATAGCAGACAACGACACACAAGCCCAAAGAATTTCTCATTTCGCTTTGTTTGCTATTTCGCACAGTAAAACTGTTAAGGTGGCAAATTTTAAGAGGCTAGCTGTGTTAAAATACTCGCTTCTGCTATGCTGACTGTGCTCAATTAAAGTAAATCTGTGTTCCAAGAACTTGAGCGTGTTTGATAAGTTGAGCTTTTTCATATGCTTAGATGGAGCTTACGGAGCGGTCCGTAAGAAGTGTAGAATACATCACGGCTGGCTACAGCACTTAAAGAGCTGCCTGACTGTCATTATGTTAATAATATTTGTGGCAGAAAGGAAACACAGGTACCAGATATACGATTTAGGTTAGGTTAGGTAAGACAGTCAGTTTATTAGTTTCTCATCAAGTACACTCGGAGGCCTCAAAAGGCATATTGTGATGCCATAAAAGACCCATTCTGATTCCCGAAAAGAGTGTAAGCAAACCGCTGTTGTCTTTTTTTTGGCTGAAATCAACCTGAGTGTCGAAGGAACTTGGCAATGTTCTCCAGTGGCGTGGTAAAAACTATGCTAAAGTGGGGTTCTATGGTTCTGCCCCCCCCAGATAGCGATGGCGTACGCTATGAAGCGCAGATTCTATTTCCTCTTTATCCTCGCAGCTGTGACAATAGTCCGGATGGGACCTGCTTTGTGTATTTCTGTAAAAATACAGATTAAAAATACAGCGCAATGCCCTGCTAAAACCACTGCGAGTATGCAAAGCAGTGGCGCACACAGGGGCTCAACCCGTCCCCCCAAACACAAAAATTGCTGGTATAAAATATGGTTTTGAATGGTACTCGGCTCAAAAGTTGTACGAAAAACCTCCCCCAAAATGAAATCCTGTGTGTGCCACTGATGCGAAGAGTCACCTTAATTAACCACAAAAGACACAGAGTTCTCTTTTGGTTCAATTTTGGCCACAGGGTGCCATAGAACTTGCGATTTAGATTTCTTCATTACAAAATTTTCAACTGTACTTTTGTGTTAATCCAAAATTTATTAGATCAGCGATTCTCAAACTTTTCCGCATATCAATTATGTGCAACCCATGGATCAAACTCGTACCACCTTTGGAGGCCTCGCGTACCATTGGTGGTAAGCGTTTGACAAAGTTTGAGAAACGCTGACTTAGATAATAGTTTAAACTACGGTACCCACTTAAAACTAGAATGCCGGGACAATTCAAACTTCCTTAATAGCTCAAATAAAGTTAATTAGACTTGCATATATATTACTATGAAACTTAACCTTATTTTGTTCTAAGTATTGATTTGCAAAAAACAATTATTTCAGTTTTATTTTTATACTATTCATAAAGAAAAAATCAGCTATAACTACAATCTCATGAAAGATCAATGAGAGAAATTAGTGCTTGTTGATAAAATCGTTCAATTTTTGGCAAACTTAATTTCCAGTTCTTTCACACATTGCAGTACAGGTACCACATGAATTTTTCTTGCAAATTATACAAAGATCAACGGAAGTGTGATATTTGTCTATTTATCCTTAAAAATACTTTTTACTGAACATTTTTTAATACATAGGCAGTGGAAATGACTTCTCTTGATCATTTAAGGTGAATATTGCAAAATTGAATTAAAAATCTGTTGTGTCTTTTTAAAAGCATTTCAATGAGTTTTGAATATAGCACAAAATGTTCAGTTCCTATAAGGGAAGCTGGTTGCCTTGACATGATCGTCGTTTTTACTTGCTTTACTTTTTTTCTGCATAACGTAAAACGCAGTAAAAAAAGAGTTTGTTCTCATTGCCAATAAGTTAAGCTTCTTTGGATATTATTATTTTATAATTATTTGTATATTGCACACAGTGTTCCGTTTCTATAAAGATGCTGCTTCTCTTGTCAAAAACTCCTTTTTTATTTAATTTCTATAGATCGTGAAAAGCAGTAAAAAAAGAGTTTGTTCTTACTGCCACGAAGTCCTACTTCTTCATTAGTTCCAGTACTTACTTTCATTTGAATTAACATTCTCTGAAAAGCATTTCAAATTTATTTCAATCACATTGGCAACTTCTGTTAATCTAATAAATTTCATATTGAAAAAAATCTCTATATAGATTTATTGCCATTACCGCATACTCGCTACCATGTAAATCATTAAAAGATGTTCAACACAAATTATTATGACCTTTTAGTGTTCTCGTATTTGTGCACACGTCGAGATTTATTCAATTATTTATTTGCAATTAACTAAAATTGCAATGAACAACGAAACGATGAGCATTGCATATTTAATCCCTTAAAACGTTTGTGGGATTTTTTCGTTGCTTTTCACTCTCACTCACATCTGAAATATACTGTGTCATTTGAATATTTAAAGTGCTTTTTTTTGCTCTTTACACAGCGCTAAATTTAGTGATTAATATAAAATTTTTTGCAAATTCCTTATAAATAGCTAATCTATTAATTCATTGCCGCATTCGCGAGCAACAACAAACAAGACATTTGATTAGCACATTTCGCGCAAACGGTATTTGAAAAGCTACAGCAACTTCAACAACAACAAGAACGCAATGCAACACAGTCACTATCAGTTGACGGGGGTCTTAACTGATCCATATCAACAATTTCGAGGGCACAACAGTGTGTTGATGATGATGTTGTTTTGTTGTTGCGGCATAACAAACATTCAGTGAAACTTCGTATGAACTCATTGAAGGCCCTCACTGACTCATTGGCATTTCATTTATTTGTATTTTAGCAAAGCTTTTTTCGCACATTTGGAGCATTTTATTTCAGCTGTCACTTCTTTGACTACTGTCGCAGCACCAATTCACCTCTTCTTTCATTTTCTTTAGCTACTGCATCTACTCATGTGACTCTCTCTCTCTCTGCCTCTTTTCACAGCATTATCATACACGGCTGGATGAGTCAGAGCAAAGGGTCTTTCAATCGTGCCGTCAAAAACGCTTATCTCAGTCTGACGAATCGAACAGCAGCAGCTGCTGACCAACTATTCGACGACGCCAGCACTGCTGCAGACAGCGATACCACCAACACTACAACAACAACAACGACAACGACAAAAGCACCATCGCACCACAGCAACAACATTTCCATTGACAACGAGAATGACAACGTTGGCTTTAATGTAATCGTTGTCGATTGGAGTTTAACCTCGTCGAATCTGAACTACTTTAGCGTCGTTGAGCTGATCGAAGATCTCGGCTTGCTGCTGGCTGACTTTGTGCAATTTCTGCACATACGACGCGGCCTGCACTACGACGACGTCTATCTGATTGGTCATTCGCTGGGCGCGCAGATAGCTGGCAGCGCCGGCAAGCGAGCGCAGCCCTTTCGCTACAATACCATCTTTGCGCTGGACCCGGCAGGGCCGAAATTCCGCAGCCTCAGCGACGACCAACGCCTCGATCCGAGCGACGCCACCTATGTGGAGTCCATACAAACGAGCAGCAGTCTGGGCTTTGAGGAGCCCATGGGCCATGCCACGTTCTATCCGAACTTTGGTCGCGATCAGAAGAAGTGCTACATTTATGGCTGCTCGCACAAGCGCGCCTACAACTACTTTGCCGAGTCCATAACGAGCACGCGGGGTTTCTGGGGCACGCTGTGTCGTCGCGGCCCGAAAGACGAATGGCAGCTGTCCACTTCGGGCGCAGAGTTTCGCATGGGCGGCGAACCGTCGGCGCCGAAGCGCGGCACTTTCTATGTGAGGACAGCCGCCGAGCCGCCGTACGCGCTGGGCCGACTGCAACCAGTGCTGAGTGCTGAGGTCGAGCATCTGGAAGAGTGGCTGTGATGATGGTTTTTTGATGAAATGTGCTTTACAACACAACTTTAGTAAAACGAAATTTTATCAAATAAATGTAATTTTTGAGACATTTTTATTTGGAATTTGAAGCAAAAACACACTCAAGTGTGTAGGTTGATCAACACAATGAAATAAAATATTAATTATTTCTCGCTATTTTTAATATAAGAAAATTCGTTTTTTCTTTCTGTGTAAACCTCACTTTAACACATTTACAAAGTACCAATGTGCAACATTGCATTTTTAATCCCACAAAAAAAGGATACTTGACGAAAAATGCAGACAAGTTCGCAGTGATCACACGTGCTTGTGGCTTTGTTGGCCCGTTTGTTGGTGCTCGTATTTGTTGCCATTATACTTGTTGCTAATAGCACATTTCACTCTTCATACTTGTTGCCTTCGACATGCAGACTAATTGAATTCATTTAACTTTTCGCCATTTAATTATCGCACTTCATTTGGCAAATATTCCAGCTCGAAGCCATTTTAATTAAAAGCAAATGAGTGCAATAAATATCAAAGCAAATTGTTTTTTTGTGGGATTTTTAAGTTGTTTACTCTTGTTTGCGCAAAGTCGCGCGCCTTTTTTGAGGCTGCTTTACGTTGAAATGATTTGTGGAATACATATTCCAATGACGAAAGTAATATAATATATAGCAAAAATCGATTTAAAAAATACTTTTTTATTGTAACATAGAAGCTATGTATGAAAATATTTGTATTTCATACATTATTATATGATTATTATTTTTATTTCGTTCTTTAATAATCACTTATACAGAAAGGAACTGTTTGCCAGCTACTTTAACCTAAAAGTATACTACAAATATTAGAGTCTATCCACGAATGAAAGCGCACACACATTTCCCCATAGCATCAACGACTCCTCACAGTCTAATAAAATATAAACTTTTAGATGGAATATTAAATGCAAGCGGCAGTAGTTGTGCGAGTTATAAAGCAATTTCAATGAGAAACGTTCACCAGCGTCGCATTTAAAATGCACAACAACGATTAACCATTTACAGGCGCTTGCCAACCAAATGCCAATGAGGCTAAAATTGTTCTCAAACTTTTAATTAACTCTGGGTATTTTACACATTAGATTAGAAAGTTTGAATTTTCATAAAAAGTAAAATTTGTTTAACAAAAGTCAAAGGGAGAGCGTCAATGAGCAGTTTAGCGCGGCCTTTGATAAGCACATTAATTAGGCATTTAACAATTAAAGTTTTAATTTTTTTTAAATTATTCATTATCATCAACCCTCTGTAGATTGTTGTTGTTGTACTTGACAACTAATTTGGATAGTGAGAGTCAGCATTAAAAGATATTTGAACCGCACCATAAATTTGCAATAACATGAAACAGCCGGAACTTCTCAACTTGAATTTAATTTTAATAAATTATTTAAAAAGCAAATATGTAATAAAGAAATAAATTAAAATGAATAATAGAAATAATAACAAAATCAATACAATCCATTAACACTCAATTAAAAATTTTGCTTTAAAGTTGAACTGAATTTAAATCAATTATTAAGTTAAAAATAAAAACCTTTCATTTGTAACTAACAGACTAAATTAAAGTAAATAAAATGATGACAACAAATTAAACTGAATTTAAATCAATTATTAACATAAAAATAAAAACTTTTAATTTGTAACTAGCAGACTAAATTAAAGTAAATAAAATGATGACAACAAATTAAACTGAATTTAAATGAATTATTAAGTTAAAAATAATAACTTTTGATTTGTACCTAACAGACTAAATTCAAGTAAATAAAATAATGACAACAAATTAAACTAAATTTAAATCAATTATTAAGTTAAAAATAAGAACTTTTAATTTGTAACTAACAGACTAAATTAAAGTAAATAAAATAATATAATTAAACTGAATTTAAATCAGTTATTAAGTTAAAATAAAAACTTTTAATTTGTAACTAACAGACTAAATTAAAGTAAATAAAATAATGACAACAAATTAAACTGAATTTAAATCAATTAGTAAGTTTAAAAATAAAAACTTTTAATTTGTAGCTAACAGACTAATTTCAGGTAAATTAAATAATGAGAACAAATTAAACTGAATTTAAATCAATTATTAAGTTTAAAATAAAAACTTTTCATTTGGTACTAACAGACTAAATTAAAGTAAATAAAATAATGACAACAAATTAAGCTGAATTTAAATCAATTAGTAAGTTTAAAAATAAAAACTTTTAATTTCTAACTAACAGACTAAATTAAAGTAAAGGAAATAATGACAACAAATTAAACTGAATTTAAATCAATTATTAAGTTAAAAATAAAAACTTTTAATTTGTAACCAAAAGACTAAATTAAAGTAAATAAAATGATGACAATAAAATTACTCAAGTTAAACACTAAGTCCTATAATAACAATTTAACTTAAAAATTAACCTAAAATAACTTGAAGTCCTACAAAAACTATTCAAGAAAAATTACAATTTTCATAAGTTTCTACGTGTTTTTGATTGTTTTAAAAAACTTGAGCTCAACTAATCAAATGCCAAAGTTTTCAGCTTTTCAGCCATTTAACCAGCTAAATGGAACTTTACTACCACTTTTCTGCCGGTATTCCTTCGTTGTTGTACGTTGGAAAAATGCCCTCAAGTCATGTGAGTCAGTGGCACAACTTTTGCATTGGACTTGTGCTGCCACTGTCATAAATTACATCAGCGTTTTTTTTTTTCAAAAATACTAAATAAATAAATTAATTATAATTATTATTATAATTATAATTTATTAATTAATAAATTATTGAAAAAGGAAATATGTAATAAAGAAATAAATTAAAATGAATAATAGAAATAATAACAAAATCAATACAATTCATACAAAACAACCCATTCACTCTCAATTAAAAATTTGCTTTAAAGTTGAACTGAATTTAAATCAATTATTAAGCTAAAAATAAAAACTTTTAATTTGTAACTAACAGACTAAATCAAAGTAAATAAAATTATGACAATAAAATTACTCAAGTTAAACACTAAGTCCTATAATAACAATTTAACTTAAAAATTAACCTAAAATAACTAAGTCCTACAAAACGTATTCAAGAAAAAATTAAAATGTCCATAAGTTTCTACGTGTTTTTGATTGTTTTAAAAAACTTGAGCTCGACTAATCAAATGCCAAAGTTTTCAGCTTTTCAGCCATTTAACCAGCTAAATGGAACTTTACTACTACTTTTCTGCCGGTATTCCGTCGTTGTTGTACTTTGGAAAAATGCCCTAAAGTCATGTGAGTCAGTGGCATAACTTTTGCATTAGACTTGTGCTGCCACTGTCATAAATTACATCAGCGTTTTTTTTCCAAAAAATACTCGAATATTTAAACGCATAATAACCACACAGCGACTTACATTGTTCACAACTCTCGCACGCCACAAATCCGAGTCCTGTAACATTGACTTCAAGCGAAATGTTTAAACTTTCGCTGAATCCAACAAAAGCCACCCGCAAAAAAACAAACGCACACATCACTACTGGCTAAAACTAAGGCCGAAAGTTCGCGTCTGAGCACACAAAAGAAAGCCGCGCATAAATCTTGGCGCCAGTTTTGCGCAGCGTTGTCCTTTGTTGTCGCGCTTTTTGTTCCATTCAACGTGTTCGCCTTCGGCACAGTTCTGCCGCTTTTCACTTTTACGCTGACTTATTGCAGTGTGATTGGAGCCAAAAAAAATGCGACACGCCCCCCTTTCAGTGCCAGTCGCCGATTGCATAAATGCGTGCGCCCTGTTTTTGGAATTGTTTTCAGTACCTGCTCGTTTTTTCCAAAATCTTCCCCAACTATCAAAAAATGAAACCGGCATTACCCCATTTGGCAGTTTCTCAAAATTTCATCTTTCAAAAATAGAAAACGAAATTTTCGTTGCAAAAACAACAAATTGCACATTGTGGCCAGGCACCAAGGTAACGCAGGTAGTTGAGCATGGTTTCGAGCAAGTTGTCCTTCTGTTTGATGGTGCTCACCGGCAGTCTGTTCTTTGTGCTGGGCGCCTTCTACCAGCACGACGACGCGCTGCGCAACCTGCAGAAGCTCATTGAGAACGACCCGTACGCGTTCTTCATACGCCGCAAGCTTTACTCAGTGGTAAGTCCGCGCCCGCCGCACACAGAAGAGAACGCCTGCAAATGTGCTTTCCGTTGCAGCTGGAGCTGTTCAACTTTGACGCCGACGCCATGAACAGCCGCAGTTCGCGCATGGCCGAAATCATGAAGTATGGCTTTCCCGGCATGGACGACATTCGCGTCTATTCCGACTTCATACTCTCCTACGACCGACGCAATCGCGTCGCGCACTGGGTGTACGAGCACCTGCGCGAACCCTGCATCGGCAACACGAACGCAGTCAACCGCCACCACTCCGTCTACCAGCCCGACATGAGTGTGCCGTCCAATTTCCGTGCCAATCTGAACGACTACTCCGGCTCCGGCTTCGATCGTGGCCATTTGGCCGCCGCCGGCAATCACAAGTGCGATCAGACCCACTGCGACGAGACCTTCTTCCTGACCAACATAGCGCCGCAGGTGGGCAAAGGCTTCAATCGTGACGCCTGGAACAATTTGGAGAACTATGTTCGCTCGCTGACGCAGCGCTACGGTTCCGTGTATGTTTGTACGGGCCCCCTGTACATGCCCAAAATGAGGCCGACGTCGTCCGATAGGAAGGAGCGCAAGTGGTGTGTGGAGTACGAAGTGATTGGCGACAGCACGGTCGCGGTGCCCACGCACTTCTTCAAGGTCATCACGGTGGAATCGAAACTGCCCGGCGGACGGCCGTACATGGAGGCGTATGTCATGCCCAATGAGCCCATAGAAGGCAATGTCAACATTCGAACATTTTTGACCGACATACGCTTGATCGAGCATGCGGCTGGTCTGCAGTTCTTTGACGGCTTGAGACGCAGCTTCTTCTTTGGCACAAACTACTCAACGGTGCCGGAATTGTACAGAAATTTCGAATAAATTATAGTTGTGTTTATATAGAATTTTTTTTGCAATTATAAAGTAACATAAAAGCAAACAAAATTCAATAATTCGAATACTTATAAAAAAAAAAAATTTTACAATACTTTTTCCCGTAAAGTTGGTATTTTTACTAATCTTAGCTTGTAAAGACAAAAATTAGTACATGCTCGTACATACATATGTAGCATGTAGCTGATTTCGCTTAAGTTTTTCTTATCAATACACAGGATTTCGAAAGTAGATATTTTACTCTACAATGGAAATCGTTGTTTAGAAAAAAATTGCCATAGCGCTACAGACCAATTCGTGTTCTTTTCTCGCATTGTCTCTTCATTTGCAGTGCAGTGTTTGTTAACCCTTTCGGGACGGAGTTTGATTTTGAAATCCAAAATACTCTCAGTAGAAATATTCTCATGCTATGAAAGTTGGGGTTAGAAAATTATATTGGATGCTCATTCACTCTGAAATCATCCTTTTATGCGGGAACACCGAAATTGAAAACATATTTTGCGTGGGTCGTAAGATTTGAATAATTGTTTTGAGGGGCATTAAAAACTTGTTGGGACGTATTATCCCAATAGTCTCGAAGCGTTAAATGCTCATAATTCTTTTGAATATGGTCACCCTATTAAGCAACAAATTTGAGTCCTTTTTCCCTCGAACATATCTATTTCAGTGATTTTCTCATCTCCCAATAACTCAATATACCTCCCAACCAGGGTTGCATCCCGCTTTTCGTCCAACTTTTCGATTACTATCGATAACCAACGTACAAGTCGCCAGTGTGAAAGATTTACGTGGCAAATGTCAAATCACTGCCCAAACGTCAAATGAACCAAGTATTGGAGCTGCTCTGACGTGGAATTGTCATTTTTTCTAATTTCTTCCGAGTGTGAAAAGAAATTCACACCGTTTCGCTGGGGGAAAAGTGCGGAAAACACAACATTTTCCATTGCTAAAGTGCTCGCAAGCAAACGCCCACAAGACTGAACGTGATTGCTGCGGATTTTTCCCATTGTTTGTGGCTGGTTCGTGGCTGCCGTTTCACAATCCAACTCTCGTTTCCGTTCGTTGTGTGAAAGTTCAATTGGCCGTCCATCTCATCTACACGCTGCTGTTTTGTACGCTTGGCAAATTGCAGACGTCGCCGCAATAGTTGAATAGTGCAAAGGAGCAACAAGCAATGAATCCGAACATGTATGGGCCGCCGCCACCGATGCAGCAGCAACAAGCGCCACTGCCAGCGCAATATACACCCGGCTGGCCGCCAGCGCCGCAGCAGCAGCAACAACAACAGCCAGGGCCGCAACAAATGAGAGGACCACCAGTGGGGTATCCAGGCGGCGCACCAACCAGCATGCCAGCGCCGTTGCCACCAACGTCGAGCGGGCCAATGGGCGGAGGCGTGCCCGGCTATCCGCCGCCCACATCCACACCGGGTGGAATGAGTGGCATGCCAGCGCAGCCAACGTCCATGCAGCAGCATCAGGCACCACCAGGCATGCTTAACGGCAACTATCAGCAGCAGGTGAGGGCAGCAAAGGTCTGCTAGTTCCATTACATGAAATCACATCACAACAATGTTTTGATGCGATGCATAGGTGGTGTCACAACATGGTT